>CAKAOH010026527.1:17500-25334 GCA_916701665.1 Sebastiscus tertius | reverse complement strand
AGAAATTTGTGATTTTTTTTAATCATAATTTACAAATTCAATCTCAGAGAATATTCAAGTTTTTTCGCGTAAATTTCTGATTTTATAATCTCAGAGAATAAAGTTATTTTCTCGTGAATTTGTCACTTAAATTTCAGAGAATTTCTGAGTTTTTTTCTCTCAGATTTGTGACATTATAAACTCAGAGAATATTAAAAAAAATTAAAAATTCTCGGAAATTTACGACTTTAATTTCAGAGAATATTAAATTTTTTTCTTTTCTTGGAAATTTGTGTTTTATTAATCGTAATTTATGACTTCAATCTCAGAGAATATTCAAGTTTTTTCGCGCAAATTTCTGACTTTATAATCTCAGAGAATAAAGTTATTTTCTCGTGAATTTGTGACTTAAATTTCAGAGAATTTCTGAGTTTTTTTCTCTCAGATTTGTGACATTATAAACTCAGAGAATATTTAAAAAAAAAAAAAAATCTCGGAAATGTCCGACTTTAATTTCAGGGAATTTCTGAGTTTTTTTCGCGCAAATTTCTGACTTTATAATCTCAGAGAATAAAGTAATTTTTTCTCGTGAATTCGTGTTTTTCTTGTAAATTTACGACATTAAACTTCATTAAACTAATTCTTTCTTTTTACCGACAGAGTCTTGTGCAGAGAATATGTAGAAATAAACTCATACAAACTGTAAGCACTAAACTACTCGTTGCTCTGGATTATTTGGTCTTCATGCCACTCGTCATGTCACCCATATATGTGCGCTTAGACGTACAATAAAGAAATAAATAAAAAAGCCCAGAGTAACTTCCAACCAGGAGTTTTGACATCATCGGTCCATCGCTTCGTGTCGGTGAACGCACAGTGTTGCAACAGCTAAAGATCCAGTTTGGTCGTCTCGTCGTGTCGTGACATGTCGAAGCGTTGAGAAGGAGCCGGCGTCGCACCGAAGCTCCGTTCACAGTGACGAAGATTTAGTGAAACTCGTTCACGAGAAACAGCGTCTGACGTACGCAGCTTCTCCTTCAACTTTCTTCAAGAACCAAAGAAAGCAAAAAATAAATAAAATCTCTAAAATATAAAATTCAATGTCAATATATATATAAATTAATATTACGTAAAATAAATATTTCAACATCACTCTTGGAAATTAAATAATTTAGAACACATATTGCCTTGGTCAAGAGGTAGGCCAGGAAGACACCCACCTTCACATCACTAGTAATATTCATTTAAAGGACCATACCGGTGATTCTGAAAGTTTTACAAGTGTAATCAGGTGTAATTATATATTATTATTATTATATATTACTGCAGACTATCTTCCATTGCATGCATGCATTTATTTCTACTTTTCTGGCTGCCATTGGTTTCAATTCATTTCTGTAGTTTATAAAAACTATTAGCAGACTTGACTTATTATCACTTAACAAATCAATAAATGCAACAAGTTGTTAATACTTCACTGTGCATTAATAAACTAAAACAATGATAAAAAAATAGGATTAAATTTGCCAATTAATGTCTTGATTCCCGTATTCTGTCTTTAAACGGTGAATTAATAATAATGTTTTAAGATTAAATAATAATTAATTTAAAGAAGCTTTAATCTAAAGACTTCTCTCTTTAAAATTGGCAACACTTAATAATAACTATCATTTATGAATGGTAAATTGATAGTTAGTTAAACTTAGTTAAATGTTATAATGTGTGCAACAATAAACTGATAATACTTTACTAATGTAATCAGAATGTAATTGCTATCGTCTCTTATCAGCTATGATACAATATATAATTTATAAACTTATTATTTCATATAATACAAGCTAATGACAGTAAAAACTAACTACTAAGTTTAATTAATTATGAATTTACCATTAACTAAATTATAGTTATTATAAGGTATTGAATGTTACATTCAAGTTCAAGCCAAGTAGAAATGAATGGAAACCAACGGATGCCTTGAAGTCGGTAAAATACATCCGAAAATATAGAAAACTGCAGCAATGCTTGTTAAAATAGTCGACTCTTTAGTGAGTTTGTATTAAACGTGTGAAAACGTGCAGAATCACTGGTTTGGTCGTTTAACTTTCACTCGGTACAGTGACTCTGGTCCGTTAGCTGGTCGTTGAACTGAATCACAGCTCATCATTCATCGTCTGACTCTCCTCCAAAAACACACTCAAACAAACAAACCGTCCTTAATAACTATAAATAAAATCTTACTTATTGAAAATAAAACCTTCATTAAGTAGTTTTTTGGAAGTTTCACTCTTTGGAAAAATAAAGATGAATGGAAACTGAGAGGCGAGCACGCCGGGTGGGAAAGTGAGTTTTCTGTTAACGTCTCACCGGTGACGACTTAAAGGGTCAGTTCACATAAATTACAAAAAAACAAACTAGTAAATAGTTTTATATGAAAAGGTTCGGAGATATCTGCCTCTGAAATACAAAAGGAAGTAAATTTAGTTTGTGTTTCTCAAAACTTTTGAAAGTGTTGAATTCTGCAGCAAATGTACAGATTTATTTCCATTTTTTAAAACCTTTCTGGGACATATTTGTTGAAATAACGTATCTGTTGTATTTGAGTTTAATTACTTGTAATTAAGACGCACGTTCCGATACTGTGCTCATGTGCTCGTACTCGCAAAACGGATCCGATGCAACGGCGCCGATACCACTTTACGGCAGCGTGACCCAAATGTAAGTACTTGTACTCAGTCTGAAAGAAAGTGCATCTCTAATTACGACAGCCTTCTTCATTTTACGAACCCATATTTGAGACTTTAAGATGCATAAAAACTAAAAAACTTTGCACCTAAAGTTCAGACGAGTAATATTTAGAGTTACATTGAAATCTGTGAATTTTTGCAAGAATATACACCGATTGGGTTCATGCGTGTTTAGCAGGGGAAAGGCCTAAAGTTGGAAAAAAGCTGCTCCGATATTCCCGAAACTTGGTCCCCACATCGCTCTCATCATTTCGGACGTCTTTCCCATTCGCATCCATTAGCTCCGCCCAACCGGAAGTCGGCCATTTGGAATATCGTGCGTTTTTCATGCATTTTATGCACATTTTTTCAAACTCCTCCTCCTCGGTTTATCGGATTTGTTTGAAATTTGGTTGGTCTAACCCTCTGGCTAATGTGACGCTAAATTACGAAGGAATAGTCGATAGCTTGAACGATTTTTAGACACCATTTTAGGCACTTTAAAAAGGTATGGAAGTTTTCGGAACTCCTCCTATAGGATTCAACAGATACATCTCAAATTTAGTAAATTTTGTCGTGTTAGAAATGTACCCTTAAAAAGCATTTTAATTTCACTCGAACAGCAATGAGCCTTTCCAGAAACCAGTTGTTCTGGATGATCCACAGACCCCACCGTGGTCGTACAGATGAGTTCCTCCGTGTAATGAAGACAGTGAGGTCTGCAGATGATCCACAGAAACGGTTGGTTGTTTTTGTAAAGACACGCCGCTGCTGCTGCTGAGTTAATATCTCACTGAGCTGAAGGCAGAAATCTCAAAACCAAAAACATCTTACAAGTGTTTTTGTAAACTGGGTGAACTGATCCTTTAAAAACTCACATTTCCATTCACACTCACTAGTGTTCCTTCGGCCATCTTTGTAGTCCGTTCTGGATCTGGTTCAGTGTCGGGGGGGCATGCAGGACGGGATTAAAGAGGATCTCCGTTTACAAAACACACATGAAGTGCTGATGCTCAGCAGACGTCTAGAGACGAGTTCAGGAGACAACGAGCAAACAGGAAGTAGTGCGAGTGTGTGTCGTGTGAGTGAGTGAGTGCTCAGGTAGTTTAGTTCCCCTTCAGGGACTTTGAGTTAGATGGTGCTCTCAGTGTGTGCGTGACTGATGGTGTGGACGTGTGGTTGGGTGTAGCTGGACCGGCGAGGGCCCACGCAGTTCTGCTGCTCACTGAGCAGAGTGGCGGTCTCTCCCGGCCCGTTCTCCGGGCTGGTAGACGGCGGCGACTGCTGGAGCTTGGGGAGGGAGGAGGGGAGCGTCGGGTGGGGGTTAAAGGTCGACGTCGGGGCGTGGTTGCTCGGCGGCGGAGTGGCTTGGGGCAGACACTGGCTCGGTCTGCGGCCGGAGGACGAGGAGGTGGATTGGGGCAGAGCGGCGCGGCTGCTCGGCGGCGGCTGAGTGTTAGACGGCGGGCGCTTCGCAGGAGGCGTGGCCAGCGGCAGCGGAGCGCGGGTCCCCGGTGGCGTCACGGGGGGCAAAGACACAGTCGTGTCCAGACGAGTGTGGCTGCCTTCCGGAGACTGCGGCGTGCTGTCCAGCCGGGACGCCAGGAGGCCGTTCTGGTAGTGAGCACGAGAGATCTGAGGACGAAACGCCATCAATTACAACATATAAACAATAACAATATACAAATGGGTGTTTCTTTTATATTTGTAAGGTGTCCTTGGGTGTCCTGAAAGGCGCCACTAAAAAAAAATATATTATTATTATAAATATATAACAAGATATAAATAAAGTACAGTTTTGGTGGATGTCTCCAGTCATCTCGACGGCTGCACAGTCCTGACTTTGAACAGTTTCTGATCTCTTACCTGATCTCTCCGAGCCGCAGATCATAAATGTTACAAAATCAAGCAGAGATCGTTGAACATTCATATCATCTAGAATCGATTACTGCCGTGTTTTTCCACGAGGGAAATATTGTATATTTTACTCTCCATTACATTTATTGGACAGATATAATAGAGTTACTTTACAAAATAAGAGTATACCAAAAAAAATAATAATAGACAACATATAATCATATGAAGCATTTTCATTTATGAATAAAAGAATAAATAAGTAAATGAAAAATGTGGAAATATAAAGACAAATAACAAAATATAAATACTTAAACAATTATTTGTTCATTTATTTTTGTATATATTTATCTATATATTTTTAAAAAATATATGTACTTCCATAAATATTATTCTTATTTTTCCTGTATTTTTTTATTAGTTTTATTTAATTATATTTAATGTCATTTATTTTATTTATTTATTGTTTTATTTATTTCTTTTTTCTTTTTTCACATTTATTTTCTTATTCGTTTACAGATTATTCTTTTTTTATGGAACTGCCATGACTTCATACAAAGAGAGAACATTTATATCACATTTTACAAAAAAAGAGCAAAGATTAGTCTAAAAAGTAAAATAGATGTATGTATCATTGTGCAGAAATAAATAATAAATAAATACATGATTACATAAATAAATAAATAAATATAAAATCAATAAAAAATGTATGCAAAATAAATAAAATTATTTTGAAAATGAATAAAACAAAAAATACATAAATAAATAAAGAAGATATCAATAAATAAGATGCAAATTTAAACATAAATAGCAATTTATGTCATATTTATCAATTAATTAATGGCTACGTATATTTTAATATTATTTTTGCTATATTTAATGACAGATTTATTTATTTATTAATTTATTTTTGATTTCTTTTTTATTAAGGCAGGTTCCATACTCCATAGATATCAGTCACAGGAGACATTTGACTGCACAATGAGTACATTTACTGCTATTTTGCAGAGACTTTTACTTAAAGGTAAAGGATGTGAGTGGTCTGACTGGTTCTCACCTTGACATACTGCAGGTCTGTGAGCGCTCGTACGCAGAAGTCCGGTATGTACTGAAACGGGGTTCCCGGGATCTGAGTGACGCTGCCGCCCACGGAGCCGGTCTCCGGAGCGCGCTCGGTGCAGCTCAGAGACGCCGAGCGGTTGAGGTTGCCCCCGTGTGACGGAGAACGAAACTCTGGGGATTAACAGAGCAGAGAGTGAGCGAGAAGAGGTGAGGAGGAAACACACACATTTAAACATTAACAAAAAGCAGAAAACACACCAGGAGAACGACAGGAAGAAGATGAAAACAAGATGGTGGTGAGAGCGTGAAACACACTGCAGCACATCACACACACGTTAATGTCACACGTGTACTATGGAGGATCGATGCTAGAGAAGAATGCGACAAACATGCCACGTGCGATGAGGTGAAGAGCATCGTTTGAGTATACCATGGGACTGTCTGAGCTCAGAGGAGGAAGCTCTCTCATTGGCTGGTTTTTAGTGATGTCATGGAGGGTGACGTAAAGGGAGGGGGGTGTTGGAGGGTTAAAGGAGAAAGAGAGCGCCGGCGATGATCAGAGAACTGTAGAGGAAGTACGGGAGAACGTGGACCATATTTATGTGGCGGCCGTTTTTCTATTACGTCATTACCATCCTGAGTAAGAACAAAAAGGCCGCCGCGTGAATATGGTCTATTGTGCTTAAAGGAATAGTTCAACACTTTGGGGAAATACTGTTTTCTTTCTTTCCAAGAGTTAGATCTTAGCTTTGCTGCGCTGTCTCAGAAATAAGGAAAGCAAATGAGCGTATTTCTCAAAAATGTCCAACTCTTCCTTTAACCAGAGGTCTACGGTCAGACTGGCAGGAGTTATGAATAATATCTGACCACAGATCGCTGGTTAAAGGGAGGAGGAGGTGAAAATAGAGGACGTCGCGCCTCGAGCCCCGTCCAGCAAGTCTGTTATAATCTGAGAGTTAATGATCGGCTGTGATCCGATCGATCAGATCAGTGAGGAGCTTAAAGCTGGAGGTAAACTGAGCTGAGCTGGTGCAAAGATCAGAGCTGCAACTAATGATTATTTCTATAGTAAATGCATCTATTATAGAGCTGAAGCAATCTGACAATTAATCAATTAATCGACAGAAAGTTAATCAAAGAACGTTTTGATAATTGATTAATCGTTTGAGTCATTTAACAATCAACAAAATTAACTCGTCCTCGTGTTTCAAATGTGAGAAATGCTTTTCTTTGTTATAGTAAATTAAATATCTCTTGGTTTTTGACTGTTGGTTTTATTGAGTCAAAAAAATAAATCTGTAAAAGAATAAGAAAATAAATGTGGAAATATTAAGACAAATAAAATATAAAATAATTATAGGCATTTTCATTTTTTTCATTAATTTGCTAATTTATTTCTGTAAATATGTATTTACATATTTTAATATATATATTAATATATGTATATGTATATATATATGTTTATATATATAAATTACTTTATTTCTTCTATACATTTTAGGTTTTTAATTATTTTATCCCTATATTTTCCCTTTTTCTTTTCCCTATTGTTTTACTTATTTATTGTTTTATTTAGTTCTCTGAATATTTCCAATTCGTTAAATTTACTTATTTTTTCTTTTATTTATTCCTCTTTATATTTCCACATTTATTTTCTTGTTTTACAGATTTATTCTTTTTCATGGCACTCAGTATCGAAACTTGTCTATTAAATTTAAGTCTAATATTTGTGCATTTTTACACTTTTTCTATAAGTAGTCCTGCTTGTATTTAGACAAAATTAAAATCGGAGAATTTAAAGTAAAGTTTTGACTCATACTGTATATTTATTAACACTAGTATTGAACAGTTTGAAATGATCACCAGTCCTAAACGATCAATCAATATCCTGTTTTATATCAGTCTGAATGAGGTGAAAGGTGACATATTGTGGGTCTGTACTTGCTGGATCAGGGCTCTGAAGAAGATGAGAAAAAAGGAAAATGGTGAAGAGGCTAGAAGAAGAACCCCTTCCCTCCATCCCTCCTTCCCTCCTTCCTTCCCTCCCTCCTTCCCTCCTTCCCTCCCTCCTTCCCTCCCTCCTCTGGCCCATGCGAGTGTTTACCTGGGAAACGAGAGAACAGAGAAAACCTCTTAAGAGAGAGGCGTCGTGGAGGGGGGGACGCCACTGACGGGGAGAGAGGAGGGGTGACGGCTGAGAGAGGAGGAGGAAGGGG
>CAKAOH010026527.1:0-12500 GCA_916701665.1 Sebastiscus tertius | reverse complement strand
AATAAAAATAATCAGATTTTTTAAAACTAATCCAGACGTAATCTGTAATATCAGTATTAAAGTACAATTAATTGATGGTTTATTTTTTTTTAATAAAACTGTGAAAGAATAAAAGTGCATCAAGGTGGTGTGTTTTAGTTTTAATTGTCTTAAGTGCGGCGTGTCTTAAAGGGTCGAGGAGTTTAGCGGGTGGATGTGTGCTAATACCTGATCCAGACTGACCCGGGATAAACCGGTTTGTCTCCAGTTTAAACTCTGTTGTCTAATCTCACTTCGTTCACCAACCGGCGCCGTCTTCACGTCTTCTACACTGAAATATTGTCACTCCTGTTCTCTTTAATCATCTGTTCTCCGTCTTTAGGACATTAAGATGTTTAATATTTAGATCATATTTAACATCTACATTTCTCTGCACTCTTCAAACTCAAGATATTTATTTCTTCATTTATGTGTCGTTGTGGGTAAAAAACCTGTTTTAAATACTGTGTATAATTATTCTGTATCATGTATTGTCTGTTATTATTGTACGTTGTCTCAACCTCATTAACTTCATGAAGCTTTTCTAAAGGTTTTCTGTGTTTTACTTGTTAAAAACACAATAATAATATATATGAATATTGACTTCTACTGTCACACATTTTGCTCTTCTTCATCTCAGATATACTCGAACATAAACGTACAATGTGAGACGTTGAATGAATCAAATATTCTAAATATTTATTATTATATTAATATTATATATATTTAATATTATTATTATTTATATTTTAATAATATAATATTTTAATAATAATATTTTAATATTTAATCACAATTAATCGCATGATTGTCTATCATTAATCGGGATAATTGCAAATTAATCGCACATTTTTCATCTGTTCGAAATGTACCTTAAAGGGAGATTTGTCAAGTATTTAATACTTTTATCAACATGGGAGTGGACAAATATTCTGCTTTATGCAAATGTAAAATAGTTAAGAACATGGAAGACAAAGTGGAGATAAATATTTAATTTCCTTTAAATTCGTCATAGTAAAAGTCACATGTTATTTTGTTATTTTAATATTTTAACGCTTTTATTATGACGCAGGTTTTATTACGAGCTGGACGTCACTGCAACCCGCTTGGAGGCGGGTCGGGCGCACCATGGCCCGACTCCGGAGAAGATCCTCGGCACGGCACGGAACGCTAAAACTGGTACTTTAACGCAGATCAGCGCAGCATGGATCGACTGAAAAGTGCTAATTGAAAAGCCCTACGTGTGTGTGTGTGTGTGTGTGTGTGTGTGTGTGTGTGTGTGTGTGTGTGTGTGTGTGTGTGTGTGTGCGTGTGCGTGTGTGCGTGTGTGTGTGTGTGCGTACCTGCAGGATGAGGATGAAGTAGTCGACCGGTTTGCCTTTCTGGTACAGGAAGTGCTGCGGCGAGCGTTTGTCGCTGTCGTTGAACTTGAGTTCCTGGATGACGTCCGGATGTCTGAGGACCCTCAGCAGGACTTTCTCTGTGATCTGGAACGGGCTGAACAGGGTCACCTCTGAGGGGGGGAGCAGGGAGGTGACACCCAAGGGTGGGGATGGAGGGGGGGTCAGAAGAAAACAAAGACGTCAGGAGATCAGTTCTGTATTTTATAGAGCTGGTTATTTTACTTTTATAAGCACAATTACTGCCCCTTCATGGGTTAAACAGTACAGTCTCGAGCCTTTAAACCCGACGGCCCGACAACAAAACCAGATTTTTTCTAATATCAATGTTTTCGATATTGATTGGAACAATTATCTACTCAGTAAATACAATTAACCATCAAACAAAAACAAAAAATATTATTATTATTAGCTTATTTATTTCCAACATGTCCTATTTGTTTTTATTATTGCTATTATCTTATTACTATTGGGTATTTTATTCCACTTTATTCTGTGTATTATTAAACAATAAATTAATTTTATGTTGTTTTTCTTTAAAGAAAATATTTGTTTTTATTATTTTTTTTAAACTTTATTTAATCATTTAATTTGTTATTTACTTGTCTGGATGTATTTGCCTCATTGAAATGTTTTAACCATGTAAAACACTCTGTAACTGCTGTATAAAATACATGTTTTTCATATTGTAATAAAGCAGCTATAATCAATAAATAAATATATATATATATACACACACGCATAGAAATTTAATTCCAGTTTAATTCTAATTTAATTTAAAAAGATAAACTTAATTCTAATTAATTTTAATTTATTTATTTATATTTATTTATTAATGATTCAATGATTATTTGAGGGTTTAAGCCATGCACTCTGTTTTTATTGTTATTATAATAATTTTTAATAATTAATTTATTTTATTGATTTATTTGCTTTTTTGTATTTTTATTCATATTGCAATATACTTAATGGTGTAATTGATTTAAATTGTGTTCTATTGTGTGGATAGTTGTATTACTTATAATGTTTACAAACAAAACAGAATATATTTGTGTATTAAAACACGATATAACCTCAAAATGATGGACTATTTAGTCTGTAACTTCCCACCAAGGTCAGCATGAATGAGTCCCACAGTGAGCGGGTGTTAATCTGTCAGACGGCAGAGAATCAGTCAGCTGAACGGCGGTGAAACGAATCAGTGCTGCTGGCTCGCCGTGAGATTAACCGGCGCCGCCGCGTCCTCAGAGCTCACCTGTAGCGAGGAAACGGTGAGCCGCCAGCATGAGCTGAGGAGAGATCTTCACTTTACTGTCTCCGTCCTGCTTGAAGGCCGAGAAGTCGGGCTTGTTCTTGTTGGGGTCGACCTTCTTCCTGTTCCTGTTGTCGGCTGCAGCGGGACGACACACACACAGAGAAGATTCATGTTTTAGATTAAAATATAGACAGTATAAACATAGTAGGTGCAGGTATAAGTATATTAAATACACAGTGCAGAGTGGAATTACAAGTAATGCTAACAGTAGACAAAGTGGAGAACTGAGAGAGTTTCAGTCCCTTTATACTCTCCATAGGAGACATCTCATTGTAGTGAGACCTATTTTTTAAATTTGACCTCACTGTATAGAATGACCTCTGGTGACCTCTAGGATAATCACAGCTTCATGAAACTTTACAGCCACAAACTAGAGACCTAGAGCATTCAGAGGATGGATGGATCAGACTAGAGACCTAGAGCATTCAGAGGATGGATGGATCAAACTAGAGACCTAGAGCATTCAGAGGATGGATGGATCAGACTAGAGACCTAGAGCATTCAGAGGATGGATGGCTTTCCTAGCTACTGTTCTTAAATAAACTTAAAGGACGACTGTGACGTGATGTATCTGTGTCACCACGGCCGGCAGCTGCTGACTCACTGTAGAGGTCAGACTCATCCAGGATCTCTGACTTGATGATCTCTTCGATGACGTCCTCCAGCGTGACCAATCCCAGCACCTCGTAGAACGGATCGCCCTCGCCCTCGTTGTTCACCTTCTGGACGATGGCCAGATGGGATTTACCTGAAGAGGAGAGGAGAGGAGAGGAGAGGAGAGGAGAGAGGAGAGGAGAGGTCACCTGAAGGTCACAACCAGGCTGCATGAACATTTCACAAGTTACTGAGGAAAGTAGAGCAGCATCAAACACATTCAGCTACATGAACACATCCTTTCTTGTTTTTCTATTTCGGACGCTGCCGTTCGATCTGTCGGTGGATTTATCCCGCCGACTGCCGGGAGGACAGATTGATGCCTTAATATAGCACCAGACTGGACTAAGAGCTTTGCAGAGAAGAGAGGAGGAAGAACTGCCAAAACACAGATAAAGAGGAGAGGGAGAGAGAGAGAGAGAGAGAGAGAGAGAGAGAGGAGGAGAGAGCTGAGAAGAAAGAGAAACAGCACATTAATCCTCTCCTCATTAAAACAGATATCACTTGGCTTGCTCGTGTTCACTCCCTG
This sequence comes from Sebastiscus tertius, assembly GCA_916701665.1. Classification (NCBI taxonomy): domain Eukaryota; kingdom Metazoa; phylum Chordata; class Actinopteri; order Perciformes; family Sebastidae; genus Sebastiscus; species Sebastiscus tertius. Next base: position 8,584 of record CAKAOH010026527.1, on the reverse strand, counting down.
CGTGCAGGTCTGCAGCTCAGCGTGGTGACAAACACACCTGGACGTCTGCCAGTGACAGCTGAGTGAAGAGCACATTATAACGTGGTGAAGAGGAGCGAAGCTGAAGCTGCCACAGTTACTGGACGTCAGCAGCAGCAGCAGCAGCAGCAGCAGTGTCTATCTGAGGCCTCTTTAGTGATTCATGTATGTGAGATGAGTTTCTGTGAAGCCCAAAGTAATACAAAATGTGACGCAAATGTTCTTCACACGCTGAAAGAGTCCGTTAGTTGTTGACAAATTATTTATTCTATTTCACTACACAAATGAAAATAATAAAAGTAGTAAGAACACTAGTTTATTTGCCCGTTCAGAGCACGTTCCAGCCCAGAAATGTGGAGAACCGCAGTACGGCTGCTGGAACCCGCCAAGTGTGAAGTTGATTCGAGATATGTGAAGGGCAGTCATTCCTTTATAGATAGATGATGCTGCTACAGCGCCACCTATTGGCCAAATGGCACCAAATTGGTCATGGTCACTCAGACATCACATCTACACATGTCCACCAAATGTGGTCCCAATAGCACAAAGCCTTCAGGAGATATGACATGTTTTGTAATATACTTTGAGGAGCAGCTGCAGCAAAACGGTACGAAACAACAATCCAGAAAAATTACTTTTCCCAGCTTGGTCTAAAATTTGTAGGATTAATCAGATTTAGCCTTTAAATCACATATTTAAATGTACTATACAGTATAGCTGACAGAATAGATGCAGATAAGACATGTCCAAAGGTAAAGTGACGTTTTTAGGTACCATGTTTGCTATTGATTTATTTGGGTAAATAAGTAGAACATGCTGCACATTCCTCAGGTCATGACAGGTGACACTCATTGCCCTTAAAGCCTATTTCTGTTTCGGTGTTGCATACCTAGTCAGTGAACTTGTAGCGCCTATTTGAGGACAAGTAACCCTAAAAAGGACAGAAGTGTCAGACAGACAGACAATGTAAGATATACGACTGTGAGCACGCAAGGGTATAAATGTCACGAAACGGAGAGACTCAGGGCTCTCAGCCCTGAACATTTATGTTGATGGTTGTTTACCCACTTGCAAGTGTTTATTAAACCTTTAAAAGACTCTCTCTTGATTTTCGAGTCCTTCTTCACAGAAACCTCATTTTCCAACACTACTGACAGATAGCAGACTTCAAAAACTTCGTGAGACACAACAACAAGCATGTCCCAGCCATGTGCATCACTTTTTTGCATCCCCTGGAAACAGTTTTTGTTGTCATGTGGTGCAACTTGCAGCGTATCTGTATTTGGTTGTGTTTTCTAGGGCTGCACAATTACTGGAAATGTAATCTGAATCACAATATTCAAATCGCAGGAAGCACAGTAGTTGTTCAAGGTGAAATGTGTGTCAAAATACCATTTGTTGTAGTGTTGTGTTGCAGAGATGTGCTCTCCTACGCATCAGATTCTACATTAAGAAAACATCTTTGTTTGGTACAGATCACTAATGAGGTCAAAATGATCATTCCCTCTAATATTGCAAATCATATCGCTATTGCAACATCAGTCAAAGTAATCGCAGTTAGATAACAGCCCTCGTGTTTCCTGTTCAAAATAGGCCGGTTCAGAACGGGCCAACTGCTCGGCCTCCGGTGTTGCTGCTTGCAGCTTTCTGGAGATCCGCTCATCCAAACAACTTCACACTCGACACTGAGCTTCTTTAGCTCCTCAGCAACACGACCACCAAGTATGAAGTCGATTTAATGAACGCTTGTCAAGAAAATCGAAGGACAAACATCGAAGACGCTGCACATGAGATGTTTCCTTCATTTGCTTGTGTTTTCTAGTGTTGTCGCCGTGCGGATCAGAACTGAGCGGAGAAACAGCGTTGAGTCATCCTGCATGTTAAACATCATCCCACTGAGTCACAAACAAACAGGACCAGCCTGTTGGTGCTGTTGTGTACAGTCAGCAGAGTGTAGCAGCCAAACAACCAACGACATGCTGACTCACAGCTCCAACAACATCATCATCATATCATCATCATCAGAACACGCTGACCTCATGTTAACTGTGTTCCCCCCCACAGGAAGGTCAGAGGTCACAGTCAGCAGCCCTGCAGCAGCTCCTCATTAGTGACTTCAGCAGGATAAACATCAGCTACATTAACGTGAGCTCCGACCTTGAAGTTAAAGTCAATTCATGTGAAACTATTTGAATAATCATTCTGTCCGTCATTCTTTTAATAATACAACGTTCCCATTATCAGCCAATAAGTAATCGGGCCGATAAATATTGTGCAACTAGAAAAGAATTGGCAATTAGTGATTGGTAATTATTGATGACCTCTCTGATGTCTGAAACAACGATAGTTTCGCTTATTTGTGATGAAATAATGATATTAAAAGTGCGATAAATAGACACTAATGACAGCTGAAACTGCACGACTTCTTCTGCAGTTTTTCCCGTTGAAAGACTGACGAAGACGGCAGGAGAACTGATAAACAAACCGGTGCATTAAGGCGTGTCTACATCTGTTTATGGCGACTGTGGCGACGCACACGGTTCCACAATGACTCAAATTAATAACACAGAACAGAAGCAAACACACAGCTTTATATAAATGTGGTAGAAATGATGACGTTGCTGTTTTACTGATGTGAAGAACATCACTGGATCTCTAGAAATAGCATCCTGATCACCAGAAGCAGCTTTAACTCCCTGCAGGTGTTTCATCGTTATTATGACACCGGCTTTGTATTCCAGGTGTGGATATCAGCGCTGAGATTTCCAGCACTAATCCGGTGCGCCTGAACGTGCACATTTTCATCCCATCAAACACACGACTGATTCCACTGATTCGTTTTTACTCTCCTATTGAAGATGATCATCAGTGAGATCCAGCGCTGTGTTGACGGATCAAAACCTGCTGCCAGATTAGAGGAAACTCTGATGCAGCCAATAAAAACATCATCCTGAGTGATGAAAACATAGAAATATCTGCTTTTTATGTGAGTTAGGCGACTCTAATGTTCCTGTAGCGTCTCTCAATCATCATGTTGTCAACGTCGTCCCCTTCTGAGTTTGCCATGTTATGATTGGAGCATATTGTTTTCTGCTAAATGCAGTACCTGTGAGGGTTTCTGCACAATATCTGTCATTGTTTTGTGTTGTTAATTAACTTCCAATAATGAATATCAGGGCTGTCAATCAATTAAAATAGTTAATTGCAACTTAATCGCACATTTTTTATCTGTTCAAAATTAACCTTAAAGGGAGATTTGTCAAGTATTTAATCCTCTTATCAACATGGGAGTGGACAAATATGCTGCTTTATGCAAATGTATGTATATATTTATTATTGTAAATCAATTAAAGGGACTGTTTGTAACTTTCAGAAATGTCTTGTTAACAGCGACACCTGTGGCCGTTAAGTCAACGAAAGAGAAACGTTATCGTCTCCGACCGGGTGCCGGAGACGATAACGTTTCTCTCTGCAGAGTCCCGTCACTTCACAAGACACGGGAAACCTCTGTCGGTCTGGAGGAGCTGCAGCAGTTATTTCTGCACAAACGTCCACTGAACATTCACCAGATATTCTCAGAGCTAAACTAACTCTGCTGCAGTGAGGAGTGAGCAGCATGCACGTGAGAGGTGGAGTGAGACAGCAAGAACGAGCACGGTGTGTGAGTGAAGGCAAGCAGGCAGCGGAGGAGAGGAGCAGAGTACATCAGAGACTCCGGCCACACGCGAGCGCGCATGGGATCCCAACCCAGTAGATTTATACGTGTAAAAATATACAAACAGTCCCTTTAACAACACAAAACAATGACAGATATTGATCAGAAACCCTCACAGGTACTGCATTTAGCATAAAACAATATGCTCCAATCATAACATGGCAAACTGCAGCCCAACAGGCAACAACAGCTGTCAGTGTGTCAGTGTGCTGACTTGACTATGACTTGCCCCAAACTGCATGTGATGATCATAAAGTGGGCATGTCTGTAAAGGGGAGACTCGTGGGTACCCAGAGAACCCATTCACTGATCTGGAGGTCAGAGGTCAAGGGACCCCTTTGAAAATGGCCATGACCGTTTTACCTCACAAAGATTTTGTGTAATGTTTCCTTGACGACAAGATAGTCTGACGTGGTTGGTACCGATGGATTCATCAGGTTTTCTAGTTTCATATGATGCCAGTATCTTCACTCTAGCTTTAACACTGTACAACTTAAAAATCACAAGTTGTGTTAAAGAAATTAGTGGCCTTAAAATGAATTTGCTTTAACACGTTATTATCGCGTTAACTTTGACAACTCTCACTCATACACACTCCATCATGCAAATCCTGAATATACAATGAATTTTGCATAAAAGAGACTTTAACTTTGAGAGAGATCTATGTCAATCGTCTAGCTCATATAAGATAAGTAAATAACTTAAATTAATAATAAATATTAAATAATAAATATTGTAATCGATTGACAGCCCTATTTATTTTATTATATTTTATTTTTTTACTTTATAAATGTACCCCTTGCGTGAGCAGGTTTTGTACCGTTAATGTACGTTATATTTTATAAAAATAAAGTACATTTTAAAAACTCAGGACTGTGACTGGATGAAACGTTCTTATTGGTGGATGTTTGTTGTTGTGCATCACATTTGTTTTGCTGTTTAAATGTAGGCTGAGATGTTCCAGCTGATCAATACAGCTGATCAATACAGACAGAGAGGGGGGCAGACAGGAAGTGATTGGACGCAGTGATGGCTGCAGGTTCCTCAGAGACAAATCAGCTGTTAGATCTTGATTGACATTGTAGAGGTTGTGCATTAATAACTTTTGCATGATCAATAATACGTCTGTTTGAAGGCAGATAGTGCACGTCTAAAGGCAGATAGTGCATGTAGATAGTGCATGTTTAAAGGTAGATAGTGCATGTAGATAGTGCATGTTTAAAGGTAGATAGTGCATGTAGATAGTGCATGTTTAAAGGTAGATAGTGCATGTAGATAGTGCATGTTTAAAGGTAGATAGTGCATGTTTAAAGTTCTTAAAGGGTGGGGGGGACAGGAAGTGATGGCTGCAGGTTCCTCAGAGAGAAATCAGCTGTTATATGTTCTCACACACACACACATGTGCATGATGCATGTGCATGTTGCAGCATCTCACGCACCTTTCTTGAACTCCTCCAGCATGGCGTCCAGCTTGGTGTCGTGGAACACGAAGTGGACCGGGTGGTTGTAGAACTTGGTGATGGTCTTCAGGGTGGTGCAGTCGTCCGGGTCCACGAAGGCCAGGTCCTTCACGTACAGGATGTCCACGATGTTGGACCTCTCGTCGTCGTACACCGGGATGCGCGTGTACCCGCTCTCCATGATCTCAGACATGGTGTTGAAGTCCAGAACCGCGTCGGCCTGGATCATGAAGCAGTCTGCGATGGGGGTCTGGACGTCCTCCACGGTCTTAGTGCGCAGCTCCAAGGCACCTTGGATCATGTTGAGCTCCTCCTTCACAAGGTCATTGTAGGGCTCCGTGACCTTGAGCATCCCGACCAGCTTCTCCCGGTTGTACACGGTACCGATCTCCTGCCCCAGCAGCACGTCCAGCAGCTTGCTCACCGGGAAGGACACCGGGAAGGTGAGGAACATGAAGAACTTGGTGACCATGATGGTGTTGGCTCCAACAGCGAGTCCATGACGCGAGCACAGCGCCTGAGGAACGATCTCTCCAAAGATCACGATCCCGATAGTGGAGGCCACCACGGCACCGAGACCAGAACCGATGAGGTCATCCAGGAGGATGGTGAGCGAGGTGTTCACCAGGACGTTGCCTAGCAACAGAGAGCACAGCAGGTAGTTCCCTTTGCTGCGGATGGGCTCGATCTTTCGTGCGTATTTCTTCTCCTTGTCGGTGCCGCAGCTCTGCACGATGCGCAGCTCCATCGGGTCCAGCGCCATCAGGCCCAGATTGAGTCCGCTGAACATCCCGCTCAGAACCAGCAGGCAGGAGATCAGGATGGACGACAGCCAGATGGGCAGCAGAGACTTCTTCTCCTCCACAACCACAATCCTTCCATCACTATCTCCACCTCCACCCAGCTGCACCCACCTGCTGCTCAGGTGCCGCGTGCACAGGTGGTACTCCTTGTGCGGCTCGCTTTTACGCAGCGGCTTCACGTGCACGGTGAGCAGCCCGGTGGTCCCGCGGCGGCTCACGTTCATGAAGGAACCGACGGTGATGTCTTTAGTGAAGTCAATGCATGTCCTGTCTGATGGAGATAGAGGAGGTGCATCCATCATGCCGCTGCTGCTGTGCACCACCGCATCCTCCTCCTCCTCCTCTTCATCAGTCAGCTCGGTGAAGCGGATCTGGTTCCCGGTACCGGAGTGCAGCTGCAGCCCGTAGAACCGGAGCGTCACGGAGCTCTCCTCGGTCACCTGGATGACACCGTCGTCATTGGTTGCAGCCGGTTTGTCGCTCCTCTCCAGCCGCATCCCGAGCACCTGACTGCCGCCGCCGCCGCTCCGACCGCCGGACCCAGCCGCCGGTACCGGTACCGTCTCGGCTCGTGCTCCGCCGTGCAGCGCGCTCCACAGGCAGCAGAGCAGCAGGAAACCCTCCACCGGGAGGATGTACCGGTGCTGCCCGCTGCAGTCTGTCGCCATGTTTGTTTCACTGCTCGGCGACCCGGAGGATGACGTCATTTACTCTCAATGTCCGAGCGGCTCCTCCTCCAACACGCACACACACACACACACACACACACACGCACACACACACACACACACACACACACACACACACACACACACGGTGATCTACCGGTAACACACCGGAATATCACCGCCTACCGGACAGACACAGGTAGAGCTAATAAACTAACTCCTCTTCCTCCCTCTCCTCCTCCTCCTCTTCCTCTTATTCCTCCCTCTCTTCTTCCTCCTCCTCTTCCTCCTCTTCTTCCTCTCTCTCCTCCTCCTCCTCTTCCTCCTCCTCTTTCTCCTCTTCTTCCTCCCTCTCCTCCTCCTCTTCCTCTTCCTCCTCCTCTTCCTCTTCTTCCTCCCTCTCCTCTTCTTCCTCCTACTCTTCCTCCTCCTCATCTCCTCTTCCTCTTCCTTCTTTTCTTCCTCCTCTTCCTCCTCCTCTTCCTCCCTCTCCTCCTCCTCTTCCTCTTGTTCCTCCTCCTCCTCCTCCTCCTCTTCGTCCTCCACCTCTTCCTCCTCCTCCTCCTCCTCTTCCTCCTTCCTCTCCTCCTCCTCTTCTTCCTCATCCTCCTCTTCCTCATCCTCCCTCTCCTACTCCTCCTCCTGCTCCTCTTCTTCCTCATCCTCCTCCTCCCTCTCCTCTCCTCTCCTCTCCTCTCTCCTCCCTCTCCTTCTCCTCCTCTTCCTCCTCTTCTTCCTCCTCCTCCTACTCCTCCTCCTCTCTCTCCATCACACACTCAGTTTATAACCTGGTATTTATATGAGGCTTTATTTCTGCAGCAGGTAAACATCATAAATATAAAACATCTCCACATTATGCACTGTGCGTCACCCTCCACTCCTCCACTCCTCCACTTCTCCTCTTTCTCCTCTCCCCCCCACCTCCTCCCTCCCTCCTCCCTCCCTGGCCTTGTTATTGTCTCCAGGCTCGGGGCAATGCGGCACACAGCGGATGGCTGCTGATGCTGCTGCTGATGCTGCTGCTGCTGATGCTGCTGCTGCTGCTGATGCTGCTGCTGCTGCTGATCCAGAGGTTTCATCCTCACATTGTATCCGGAGCAGCTGCTGTTATGTAATGTAAAGGCACACGTCTGGCATCTGTGCACCCCCATCACCCCCTCATCACATCCTCATCCTGCACCATCCTGCATCCCTCTGGCACCGAGCCCAGAGGGATGCAGGATGGGAGGCACACATGAACTCTCTGCATAATCTGTCTGCATAATAATAATAATATTAACTGCTTTAACAATGCATATTACTTTTAATTAAATTAGGGCTGCACAAACAGGCAACTTTTTAAGTATTTGGACATCAAATCACCTCATTAAACTCAAATTTTTCTTATTATTTTAATATTTCTTATTATTAGCTCCTAATATTTAGTGACTACTAGTTATGTAATAAAACATACAGCTGAGTATTTCCCTCCTTTCATTGCCACCTGGTGGTCAGACCAGTTAAAGTGCTTTGAAATGCTGGTAAAACAAAAAAAGTAGTCCTACCTACCAGAGTGTTTCTACAAGTCACAGCAGTGAAATTTGGGATTTCTGTTAAAATTCGCAATGCAATGCTTGATAAATATATACACAGTGTTATTACCCATCTTGACATAAAATTAATAATATAAAAAAACATTATAATTATAAAATAATATATATATTATTTGTATTATTATTGATGAATTCTTAATATATAAAACATAATTATAATTATAAAAAATAATGAAAATAATTATTATTTTATTATTATTAAAAAATATAAAATAATAATACAAAATAAAAATTATATATATTTATTTTAATTTTTTATTATTATTTTTATAATTATATTTTTTATATATCAATAATTAATTAATAAATAATAAAAATAATTATTAGA
>CAKAOH010026521.1:14258-26972 GCA_916701665.1 Sebastiscus tertius | reverse complement strand
AAAAGCTTTTGTTTACTCAAAGGTTATAATAAATATTTTAATTTATTTTGATAGGAATTTGTCATAAAACATTATACATATGACATAACACACTTCTTCAAATATTAGCAAAACCAGGAACAAAAGGAAAAATAAAACAACTTAAAAGGACAGATTCAATCCAACATGGGAAACTGGAAGTGAAAAATAAAATGAACTATATACAGACTTATATTCACTCCAGTGTCAATGTTTAAAATCCTATACAGAACCAGTGGTGGCATAAGTATTCAGATCCTTTACTCAAGATATATCTGTATGTGTACAGTTTGCACATCATTTCCAAGATAAAGTGCATCTCGACCAGTATTTTAAACACATTGTCGACACAGTATTTTTAGTAATGCTCCAAACCTCTTTCTATTCAATATTTGGTCATTTTCCTAAAGAGAGCTGGTGTATTTCTTAATCTTTAAAAACAGAATTTCCTCTCTGGGATTTCTTTTCTAAAAATACCACAGTGTAAAAATACTCAGTTATAAGTGAAGGTCCTGCATTCAAAACCTTACTTTATTAAAAATACAGAAGTATTATTAGCTAAATTTACTTGTATTAAAAGATAGGTCCTCATTATTCAGCAGAATTGCCCTTTTCAATTATATATTATTAAAGGTTATATTATTTGACCAATACTTTATGTTATAGCTGGGCCAATGGGAGTTAATTTATATGCTGCTGGTCAGTTTCTGTAATAGCACTCTACAATATTACATCATATTTTAGAAACTGTTGACAATTTAAATGCAAAATCTCATCTTTATTTGGCATAACTGAAATAAATGTAAGGGAGTAAAAAGTGCAATATTTCACACTTAAATCTAGTGGTGGAAGAGTAGAAGTATAAAGTAATTTGCATTAGCAAAGGAAAAATAAATACTAGTATAAGTACCTCAAAATTATACTTGATACTATACAGTACTTGAATGATGCATGTTTTCACTACAGTCCAGACTTATTTGGCATTTGCCATGTCATGTAATACATGGCAGATATATCTATATGTGTACATTTTGCACATCATTTCCAAGATAAAGTGCATCTCGACCAGTATTTTAAACACATTGTTGACACAGTATTTTTGGTAATGCTCCAAACCTCTTTCTATTCAATATTCGATCATTTTCCCCAGAGAGAGCTGGTGTATTTCTTAATCTTTGTATAGGCCCTTTTCACATCAGCCATTTGACATGTCATAGCCGGATAACCATGTGTCACAGCCGTTCCAGTGAGCCAGGCAGCATGCACAATACCAGGGCCCTGGCTAGGGATGCACTGATACTGGACCAGATATCGGGCCGATACTGACTCAAATAGCTGGATCGGGTATTGATGACAATGGGGCCGATCTTTTGTATTAAATTTTATGTTAATATACATTACATACTGGAATTTTAATTCCTGTTCAAGTTTTGACCAATTCGTTGCTGCATTAAAAGGTTTACACTTGAATTGTAATTCCTGTTCATTTTGAAGATTTTTTTACCAAGTTGCTGGTGTGCGATTTATTATTTCAATAATAAATAATAATTCACAAAATGTATATCTATATATCTATTTGATACATTTTGTCACAAAATCAGGATAGTAAGTCAAGCCGGATGTTGCCTTACACATAAAGGAATGATCCCAGTCACTTCCACACAGTGAGGCATACAACTTTAATCAAACACTGGTATCGGATCGGTACTCGATATCGGCCGATACCCAAAGCCCAGGTATCGCTATTGGTATCGGGACTGAAAAAGTCGTATCGGTGCACCCCCCTGGCCCACCTAAATGGAATAGGGCCATAATTAAGGTTATTAAGTACAGTTGTGTTTACCCAATATCAATATCATGCTGTGAAAAAAGCCTATAAAACACAGGTGTACTTAATTTGTTTTTCTTTTACAGAATTTTGCCAGTAATGGCTTAATACAGCTGAATGTGTGTGTATGTGTATGTATGAGAGAGAGAGAGAGAGAGAGAGAGAGAGAGAGAGAGAGAGAGAGAGAGAGAGAGAGAGAGAGCTTAAGTTGTGTTGTAAGAGTAGAAGTATAAAGCAATTAGCATAAAAAGGAAAAATAAATACTATTGCATGTTACTTTTCACTACAGGAATTATTTGGCATTTGTCATGTGATAAATGGCAGATATATATCTGTATGTGTACATGTATATGTGCACATAATCTCCAGATACAGTACATCTAAATCAATGTTTTAAACACAGTGTTGAGACAGTATTGTTAGTAATGCTCCAAACCTCTTTCTATTCAATATTTGATCATTTTTCGAAAGAGTGCTGGTGTAGGCTATTTCTTGATCACTTTGTATTCTCTGTAGCCTGGTGCATATATACTGTATGTATATATATATGTATGTATGTATGTAAACATTTACACTGGAGTGAATATAAGTCTGTATAGTTCATTTTATTTTGTAACTTCCAGTTTCCCATGTTGGATTGAATCTGTCCTTTTTAGTTGTTTTATTTTTTCTTTTGTTCCTGGTTTTGCTAATATTTGAAGAAGTGTGTTATGTCATATGTATAATGTTTTTTGACAAAATCCTATCAAATTAATTTTAAAAAATAAAGCCATAAAAAAGCCAATTTTTTTATTATAACTATTATTATATTAGCTATAATAATAACCTTTGAGGAAACAAAAGCTGTTAAGATGTTCCCAATATTTTATCTATATCTCTATATCTCTCTATATATATATATATATATATATATAGAGAGAGAGAGAGAGAGAGAGAATTATAATAATTAATAATTTAGTAATTCATTTAATATAATAATTAATTGTAGTAATTTAGTATATTTACAAAATGCAACTTTCCTGAACATCATCAAACACATATTTCAGAAATTGGCTTAATACAGCTGAATGTGTGTGTGTGTGTGTGTGTGTGAGAGAGAGAGAGAGAGAGAGAGAGAGAGAGAGAGAGAGAGAGAGAGAGAGGGCTCCTCCATTCATCATTGATCCACTGCTGCAGGACTGTGTGTGTGTGTGTGTGAGTGAGAGTGTGTGTGTTTCAGGGCTGTGAATTATGGGCCCCTGCTGTCACTGTGACTGCTCTGCGTTGGACATTTCACCTCGCCACTGTAAATTTAAAAAGAGGATTACATTTTGCTGACTACTGATCTCTCAGAGAGCCGTATAGCTTGAACATTGACCACCAAGTGCAGCAGACAGAAGAAGAAGACTTCACACAGTCCGCAGGATTTGGGATCATTTTTTACAGCAGGGAGTCTGAACGGGGAGAGATATTCCCAGTATAGGTTGCTGTTTTTTACGCATCTAGACTCTTTCTCTCCAGGGAGGAGGGGAAAAAAAGACGCGTTTGGTAGTTTTGACTGGGCGGTTTGGACGCGCTCGGTAAACGGTGATGCTACGTAGAGGGAAGAGACAGGTGAGGTGCGGCTGAGGAGCTGCTGCTGCTGCTGGTATTACACACAGAGCGGCTCTGGATACGGAGAGAGAGCACCGTGGTATCCATCACCCTTTTCTCCACAGAGAGAGGAAGAAGAAGAGCGACCGGAGAGGGCGAGTTGGCGACTGGCACCTGCCTCCTCCTGCCTCCATATACCTGGCCATCTGGTGCGGTGAGTGAGAGCCAAATGGTGGGATTGAGAGATGTGTGTGAGGGTGCTGATGGGATATGAACAGGTATATACATACAGGTATATATATACAGCAGCATGTGCGCAATTCTATACTGCCACTATGCTGCTGCTACTGCTGCTGCATTATGAGGCTCATGAGGTTGAGCCTGTGTGTGTGTGTTTGGCATCGCCTGGACCTTTTGTGGACGTGAACTGCTCTTTGTGTCTGCTCTTTTGCATATCATGTGCACATATTTATTGCATATCACTCATGCATATCCTTTCACGTGTTGCATAGGATCTTATAGGTTTGGAAGTGATGTCTCAGCAAAAAAAAAAAGAGCTCACAATACTTGCACATTATTATTAACACTGCATTGCAAGGATGAGCACAAAGCCTGATTGAAATTTAGATCACAGGGGTCGTGATCCATGGTGTGTTTTACTACATGTTTAACAAGAGTAAAGGTCATTATGTGATAATTTGGAAGCTGTAAAATCAATTGATTATGTCATTACTCACTCACAGTGGAGAATGCACAAAACACACTGTATTTATGTTGTTGTTATTTAGACGTAGATGGCCAATTTAGCTACTTTAGACAGATCCAACACTCTAAAAACTCTAAAATATATCCTTTGTCCATGTTGCACACTTACAATAACTTGTCACCTAAATTGCCCATAACCACTCTGCACACTCACAACCTCCCTGGCCCGAGTTAAACGCTCACTCACTGCTGCTGCCGTCCATGCAGCTCTTACTGAAGTGATTTAGTAGTTATATGTAATTTATTGTTTACAACTTCATCCTTCACACTAAAAGCTATCGAGCCCCGCAGAAGGACTATAACAGCTCCCAGCTGCTGCTGTTTATGTTTTCTGTGTGAGTTGAAAGGGAAAAAGAAGAAGAAGAGATGGTTGGAGACAAGAAAACAGAAGGAGGAGGAGGAGGAGGATGGGAGGGAGGGAGAGACAGAAACACAGACGGACAGACCGGGGATACAAAGGATAAAGTGTGGTAGATAGGAATCTGGCGTATAGGCTACAGGGGGGTAAGGCAGGGGATGTAAAAGACCAGAGAAAGAAATGATGGAGCAAGAAAGCTCAGAGCGAACGAGCGTTGAGGGAGAGGGGCTGCAGACAGCAGTCTGAGCGGGCGTGAATGGTCTCCCTGTTATCCCCGCTGCCCACACAGACAGCCACACAGCAGCCGTGTGAGCAGGTGCTAACCCCGGCACACAGCAACCGCAGGGAACAACAGGTGCAGCCACTGTTTCCTTCAGCCTCCCTTTGGAAGGCAGTCTAATAACACCCGCCCATCCCAAACATACAGCAAAAGCCCTCTAAAAAAACACCCACAGCCTATGCTGAAGCTATCCAAATGGATACTTCAGCCTACATTTAGGGAAATAGCATGCAAAGGTCAGGCTTGAGTAATTCAATTATAAAATTAATTATGTCGCAAACAAAGTTGGAGCCACGAGAAGCAATAAGGCAGAGCAGGGCTGCAGGTAAAAGCAATCTAAGAGAGCCTTAGGGCGAGACAACTGCCCACAGGGACATTTAATGAGCTCTATTGATCACATAGGACCCTATTCAATCACACATGCTAAGCCACAAACAGGGCGTCTCAAGCACGGGAAAAAAACATTACATTGGATTGCAGCACAAAGGGAGTAAATCGAAGGCAGATTAGTATGTTGAGGTTGCTAAGGAGCACGTTTCTAGAAATGTGTACAGTGTCACTCTGAGATCTTGTGTGTGTTTAATAGAGATGAGACAGACAGGAGATTTTTTGGAAGGAGAGAGATGTTACCTAACAGCCTCTCTGTTCTCTTCGCCAAGAGAATACGTCGAGCAATCGGCGACACATTTCCTCTCTTTACCTCTGGTACGCAGCGAGGAACACTCTCTGACTGAAACACTGTGGGGCTCTAAGCTGCCACTAAACCTGTCGTTTTCTATTTCATAGACAACAGGATTGATTTGTTTCTTTTTTCACCAAACCAGAGCCACCCAGGACACTGTTTTAAAAACTTACTGTCACTTCCTTTAACCTCTACACACTATAGTTTTCAGTCTGGATATACGTACCTCCCACTCACTCACTGCTCTGCTGCTGCCGGCACATGAAGGAATGTCGCTCTTACAGATGAACTTTAAGCAACTTTCAAAACTTGCTGTATCAACTCCCCATCTGCCCTAAAGCGACCACCCCTCTCTGCGTCAGGAAATACACCGGATTGTTCACTAATCCTATCCTAAAATAAAGCAAAGTTATGACTACGTGTCAAGAGATGTGAAGGAATGCTGATTTTCCTCAAAAGCAGCCAGCTACAATATTGTTTGAAGTTCCAGTTTCACACAGAGTGCAGTGATTCTTTAGTACAAAATCAACACCTGAAAAAAAAGATGCTGAAAAGGTTCGCAGACCTCAGGATAACGAGATCAGAGGGACCTGGCTGGGCAGGCATCTGCTGGGTGACCTATCTAACTGCAGGGTCCTTCGAGTGTGGACCCCAGTGAGTCGTTGTGCAGGGTTAAGAAGGTCACAGGGTCAGGTGTCACGCAGGCATACTTTCTTTACTTGTCAGAAAGTAGCTTTTATCCCGAGACAGGTACATTCAAAATAAACTCCCTTATGCGTTGTTGATGTGAGAGGCTTTCAGGAGCCTAACTGGGCTTTTTGGACAACTCCTTCCAGATGTTAGAAAAGGAAAAGGAGCAAGGTAATAGGCGCCACCCATAGCACACTCTGCTGCAAATTGGCCATGGTGCCATAAACTACACACCACAAGATAAATGACGCTCAGGTGGCTAAAGGTGGCTGCACCATGTGGGTTTGGTTGCTGTATCAGCCACATGCACCATATAATAATGCCTTGCAGTTGTTTTCAATGAAAAAAAAAAATCCTTCATATACTTTACAGTGGCCATGCATCTTCAGTTTTATGACTCTGTCTTCGCTGATTCCTCCCCCGAGGTGCAGCCTCTTTTTTATGCATCCCTGTGCACATTGTGTGGTCTCTGCATATGCTATAACGGGCTAATGTGTGCGTTCATTTTGCAGCATTTTGTTCTGTCCACTGTATCACCTTAACAACACCTCCGGCGCTCCCTCATCCTCATCATCCTCATCACGGAAAGGCACATGATATGATGGTCGTTGTGACTGTTTTTAGGGTACACACACACATATGCATATTTTACGAGCGTATTTGTTGTAGTGCGTGTGAGGGTCACAAGAGTTAGTTTGTCACTCAAATGAATCTCTTTGCATGCAGCTGGTCCCCCCGTTTAACTGCCTGGCAAATTGGTTGCGAGTGATATCACAGCTGTTTCAACTTCCAAAAGATAAAGGTAGTCTAATCTCTTCCCTTCTGTGATCTCATTTACATCGCAACACTGCAGAGTGAGAAAATGACCGTCCACTTCACGCTTTTCAACGAGGGCACTCGCACACATCTGCACGGCACACGCAAACAAAACAACATAACGAAGTAACCTTTTCCCAAATGCCACCGCCGAGGCACTTGACTTTTTACTTCTTTGCTCTAAATGAACAGAGGTATACATATTTTCTCGGGAGCTCGGTCTACCCTCTCATGTTTTGCTGCTTTTGTTGTCCAACAAATTCAGCCAGCACCTAAGCCAACGGCGGGCTTTAGTTATGGCAGCTTAGCCAGAGGGATTTGGAGGACTTTTTTATTGGGAGATAAAGGCGCATCCGAGTCCTTTTGTCTCCCAGCTACGCAAGATGGTTTTGTTGCCTGATGAAGCTTTGTTGTGGCTAATCTTTCTCCCTCCTTCATCCCTTCCTCCTCTCTCGCACCCAACAAACACAACTTTTCTCTTTTAATTATGGCTTTTCATCAGGGGCCCAGTCACAACTGAGGGGAGAGGAACAAAGTGTAGCAGAAACACAATTATACCTGCGAGGAGAGGAGAGAAAGCTCTCAGGGGAGGTGTCGTGCTCTGCGTATGGCGGCGGCGGTGGTAGTGGTGGTGGTGTGTATGATGTAGGTGTGGGTCTGCGCGTGCACACGTCAATCCGCAAGCAGGTTCTCTGGCATTTTGTGATTGTTGTGTGTGCAGACCGCCCATTGTGAGCTGTGATCCTCTTAGCAGGTTTCTGCCAAAAGAGCTATATTTACCCTTACTGGTGATCACAGCACACAAAGAACAACATGACGAAAAGATGAGCTACCTATCAGCTTCAACGCCGGCATAAGAGGAGCCACTAACAGGGTGTGGGGATATATGGTAATGGCTGCCACGTTGAGACATTAGCACAGCCTATTTAGCATATGAGGTAGAAAAAAATGACAAGCAGTGCTGTGGACAGTAAGCAAAAAAACTAAAAATGTATCAAGAAAAATGATATTTTCAGCCGGTGTCACAATTTATTTATAGGAAAAGAATACCAATTTCCAAGCAGTAAGATGAAGCTCATTTGTGCTCCATATTAGACGGTCACAAAGGTCTCTTCTCTGTAGAGACATATGTCATGGACTACCTTGTACAGTACAAAGTGCACCATTAACACTGTGTGACAAAACAGAATAACAGCAGCATTAAAACCCACAGATGAAAAATCCCCTTGTTACTGTTGTGTAATTTAGACTGCGTCTTCGTCGCCGTCGTACGCGCTGGAGTGTGCGTGTGTTCGACTCTGTGCTCATAGTGTGTGTCTGAGTGCGTGCACCGCATACTCATGTGCTCGCCTCTAGCTCAGAGCTGTGCAGTGAATGTATATGTGCTTACTGCAGTCAAACTCTGGTTAGTAACGTTTGCCCTTGCTGCAGCTTTGTACAGCACCATAAATGTGTGTGTGTACGCGCGTGTGTGTGTGTGTGTGTTGTTTTCATGTGCATTTTTTGCCT
Organism: Sebastiscus tertius; assembly: GCA_916701665.1. Taxonomy (NCBI): domain Eukaryota; kingdom Metazoa; phylum Chordata; class Actinopteri; order Perciformes; family Sebastidae; genus Sebastiscus; species Sebastiscus tertius. Next base: position 18,454 of record CAKAOH010026521.1, on the reverse strand, counting down.
CAGTGCAGCACCAGAAGCACATTACCTGTTTTGTAACCCGAAGTAATTTGTTGCGAGCGTTTTGATTGCTTTTTCACCTGCATTTCTGAGCTGTGTGTTTGTGTTTGTACATGTCCATTAAGCATAAGCTGATAACTCACTGCATCCATAGTCAGGCTATACTGTGTGTCTGTCACTAGCAGCAATTTGGCTTTAGGCAGAAGGCCTGATTGGGGAAGAAGTCTGAGGGGAGATGGAGCTTTCGCTGGCTAGACTCCAGCTCTGTCCATCCTATTTTAATTACCTATGGCACTCACCCAGGGGAATATCTCCCTTCCTCTCTGCCTCTGTATCTCCTCTCCTCTCCTCCTTCATCTCCCTTCTCTCCCTCCGCTACCCATCTCCCTCTCTCCTTCATTCGCTTCTCACTATCTCTCTCTCTGTTTCCTCCTTCGTACACGTACACATAACCTAACAGCTGCGTCAAAGGGCCTATGCAGAGGTAACCTTTGCATTAGCATATAAATGACCCTGTAGATTGAATAGTATTTTGGGATATTTAACAGCAAAAGACAGATTCCCTCAACTCTGATTAGACCTGCTCTGAGGAGACAGGCAGCCACTTGAGGCAATATCGCCTCCAACTCGATAAGATAAAGACTTGACACAGTGATTCCACTGCTGAAGAGACCACTATCGCGTGTGTGTGTGTGTGTGTGTGCGTGTGTGATGCTCTCCACTGTTTGTACATGAGTGCATGTGAACATGTCTGAATACATATCCGTGTGTTTGTTTCTTTTCACTCTCACCTGTTTGCTTTGACAGCATGTGGTTCCACCTTTATTGCCACCTGATATGGGAGATTTTTAATACCACTAATAATTACTCCCAGAGCAACCATTTTGAACTTGCATCAAACTCTGAAGCCCCAGTTACCTCTACAGCAATGTGTGGACTTAACCAACATTTACCAACGGAGCTTGTAATCTTTAAAACTTACTATGACGGTGTGAAATTAAAGGAATAGTTTGACTTTTTGGGAAATATACTCATTTGTTTTCTTTAGTGAGATGAGAGGATTAAATTGAAAACAATTCGCAAAATGTTGAATTATTCCTTTAACAAGGAAGTTTAAAGAGGACCTATTATGCTCATTTTCTGGTGCATACTAGCATTATATTACTAGAACATGTTTACATGCTTTATATGTTCAAAAAAGGCTTTATTTTTCTCATATCGGCTGCAGCACCTCTTTTCACCCTCTGTCTGAAACGCTCTGTTTGAGCCCAGTCTGCTCTGATTGGTCAGCTGGCCCACTCTGTTGTGATTGGTCAACCGAGCCAAACTCTTCGGACTCCCCTCCAGCTCCGCTTTAACTAGCTTTGTTTGAGGGCGTGCCAAACTAGCCGCTAGGCAGGTACTATGCAAATGTGTTACTTGGTGACATCACCACGTTACAGAAGAAAAGGCGGGACTTCAAGCAGAGTGTTTCAGGCAGTTCAGGAGACTTTGGGCTTTGTTACTTTGCAGACCTTTTAAATGGACAAAAAACTATAAAACTAAAAAACTAAAGGAAAGGGAAAAAGTCTACAGCCTCTAGGTCCTCTTTAAGATTAGAGTTCTGAGCTACCAACACTGTCGGTACAAAATACGTGGTGAGCCAACTATTACACAGATCTTAAAATGTGAGCTTTAAATCCTCTTGATTCTTTAGAGTCATGTGTTTGTCACGCATTTTTCAATCAGACCAGCGGCTGAATGATGACACCAGAGTGAAAGAGCTAATATTCCTCCATTAAACACTGGTTTCCAAAACCTCTTTACTGAAATGAGTGAGAGAATTCACTCAAGTCAGCACATTTTTATATTTCCTATGTTCACTTTTTCAACTGTGAGTCTTTGCGGTGAATTAAGAAAATCAGTTTCTTTAAAAAAAGAGGTATGACACCAAGGAGCAATCCTAAATCCAAGCTTCACAACATCCATCTTAATAACTTTTAACAACTTTGTCCTAAAGCTTGAGGCTGGTGTAGCATCTGTCAAGTAAACGCACCTACTGTTGTTGATGGACAAGCTATGAGAGTTTTATGTTGTGGACTCACACAAAGTTCGTCTGAACTTTTACTATTAAAGAGGATCTATTATGCTTTTGTGCTTTTTCCCTTTCCTTTAGTATGTTATATATTTTATTGTGCATGTAAAAGGTCTACAAATTGACAAAGTCCACACCAAATGGAGTTACTCTCCCCCACAGAAACACTGCTCCTGAACTGCCTGAAACAGCCTTCTTAAAGTCCTGCCTTTTCTTCTGTAACGTGGTGATGTCACCAAGTGATACATTTGCATAATACCTGCCTAGTGGCTAGTTTGGAACGCCCTCGAACAAAGCTAGTTAGAGCGGAGCTGGAGTGGAGTCTGAAGAGTTTGTTTCAGTTGACCAATCACAACAGAGTGGGCCAGCTGACCAATTCAGAGCAAGAGGTGCTGCAGCACAGCCGGTATGAGAAAAATAAAATGTTTTTGAACATTAAAGCATTTAAACATGTTCTAGTAGAAACCCAAAATATGAGTATGCACCTGAAAATAAGCATAATGGGTCCTCTTCAATGTTGCACTGGAATCAGCACTGTGCCATAGTGAGAAAAACACTCTGAAATATCTCCCAGTTACATTTTGTTCACGTCCGTTCCATTTACAGTGGAAATCTGTCTTAAGTCTATTACAGTAATGAAGCTATAGTGCTTGTAGGGTGGAGTCCTGAAGTGTGAAGGTGACCCACTTCTCCCAGTTTAGCCCATGTCTGCGTTTCTACCCTCAGGCCATCTTGCTTTTATTCCGGGCTTTAACCTGCATACCGTCTTCAAGGAGCAAGTGTATTACAAATGAGAAGAAGTCATAAAAGGATTCTACCTCAGCTGAGGCTTCACATTGATATATCTTTTTTACAGTTTATTAACTTTCTTGATCCATCTTTTTTATTATTGTAAATCATCCTGTCATAATAATCCGGCAGAGGAAGTCTCAGAGCTTCCTTTGACAAAAAGCATCAAGAAAATCTTCACACATACTTCTTTTTGTCCAAAATTAAAGCTGAAGTGGGCAGAAATGGAGAAAATATGATTAAGATTAAGCTATTTTTATAAAACTATATCCTGACAGTAGTGCATGAGTAATCTGAAAAAAATGATGTTCCTCTGTGTCCTCCAGTGTCCTCTGGTGCTCCTAATGACATCTGCAAGATTTCACAGACCGGAGGAAAACAACCAGAGTCAGAGTCGAGCTGGAGCCTTGCCGTCTCTGAGCAGCTGTCAATCACTCGCAAACTCCGATAAAACGGTCAAACTAGGCAGCGCTGATCAAATATGAATCAATATTCTGTTACTGTAATGCCTATTTGTCCCCCCAAATGTTTTCAGAAACATCTTGTAGTGTACTGTTTAGCTGTAAAATGAGGAAGTTTGTGATCAGTTGAGGAAATACCAAGCAGTTTGTTGCAGCCCTAGCTTATTTTCTCAATCAGTTTGTAAAAGGAGGCATCAATTTTTCAAACAGATATATCTGGATGAAAAGTTGTTCCCGGGCCGTTGGAAGTCTGTAAAACCTGCTAATGAGTTGTGGACATGATGAGGCATGATGCATCACCCGAGGCACCGAGCTGCTCAGCACAATACTAACATAACATGATTGTCTCAGCACGAGTTTGAACCCATTTACTACTGAATGCACCACGCTTCTCTCAACAAGGACTTCTGTATAAAAAGATTTTCCCGGAGCACTTTGTTCTTTCTTCTGGCAAGATTTATGAGCATGACAAAGAAAGAAAAAAAATCTGAAGCACTTAATAGGAACGACTTGTGCTTTAGATTAGCAGAAAAGCAGCCGATTCGTAGTAGTGAGCAGCTCCAGCCTGTTACTCGTGCTGTTTTTTCTTTGCATACCTCCCATTGCTGCTGCTTTTAATACCGTCTGACTGGCTGAGAGGAAAAAAAGAGAGAGGGACACAAAGGGTTAAACTGTGCGCCTGTCTTCCTTGGAGATGGGAGAGGCCATTTGAATGGCTAGCTTCTACAGCTAGCCAACACATTGGCTAAGGCTGAGGGTGGATCTGCTGCTGGGCCTGTGCTCCGACATGGAGCCGTGCTGCAGGATCGGGAGTCAGTGAACGCACACAGCAAAGCTTTTGTGTATAGTGTGTGTGTGTGTGTGTGTGTGTGTGT
>CAKAOH010026521.1:0-14238 GCA_916701665.1 Sebastiscus tertius | reverse complement strand
CAATCACTCGCAAACTCTGATAAAACGGTCAAACTAGGCAGCGCTGATCAAATATGAATCAATATTCTGTTACTGTAATGCCTATTTCTCTTCTCAAATGTTTTCAGAAACATCTTGTAGTGTACTGTTTAGCTCTAAATAAGAAAGTTTGTGACCCGGCAACCATGTTGAGATCAGTTGAGGCAATACCAAGCACCGCCCACCAGCCGGAGCACAGCCAATAGGAACGCTCTCTCTCTGAAATGACCTGAGATTGGCCAAAGTCTCCCGTCACCGGCTAGATCTTTTAAAGCCTGAAATCAGAGCCTTGAGGCGGTGCAGAAGTCTAGTTATCTCTCATAACACTTGAATTACAATATGCTGAAAGGTTATTATGGAATTTTTGCCCAATGATGCTAAAAATACACTGCCTACTGCAGGTTTAGGTTTCATCACAGCTCCAGTAAAAGCTTTTAATGAGTCTGAATGGTTTTACATTTAACACAGAACAATGATCACCCAGATAGCTCATTGAGATTCAGCTGAAATATTACATCTTTGAAGGGGAAACCCTGTGGAAAAATAAAGGCTCAGCAGTTTAAAAACCTTATCTAATAGGCCTATAAGTGAACGTGTAATAAATGCATTGTCGCGTTTTCGATTAATTCATCCCATTGTTGACATATTGATTTCAAATGAGCTATACTGTCTTGCCAGTGTGTGGATAATGTGGAGACAAAATGCTTGCAGCTCCCCCATCCCCCTCCTTGCTGAGAGAGAGAGGGGACCCCCACCTCCCCATATCTGTGTCCACATATGTGTTCATGAACACTCACATGAATGTACATTAGAGATTTGGGTTAAAAGCGTAAGTGCATGCATCAGTGTGTGTGTGTGTGTGTGTGTACGCTCACACATATGTATGCATGTATGTGTTAGAGGGCGAACCCGCCCTCCTCGCTTTTACATCTACTGCAATAGAACATCTCTGCCTAGCTTTGCTATTGGTTGCTACGGTAACAAAGGCACAGAGTGGAGTGGCTGCAGCAGCTAAAGAGAGAGAGGGAAAGATTTCTGCCTGTAGACCTAATCACAACGCAACGCATCAGAAAACAGTTCAGATACAGTGAAATGTCAACACCGACAGAAAGATGGGTTTCGATTTTACTCATCCAATTTCTGTCACACACGCATGCATACACACACACACACACACACACGCATAGGCTATGAAAGGATTAATTAATGTCTGTAGTGTAGTTGGGTGCAGCACAGGTCACGGCTCAAGCATCTTAGCATCAGTGACATTTGGTTAGCTGTGTATTTGCGCCTTGGCCTTTTGTATTTATGTCCCAGTGTGGTCTGTGAATGCTGCTCAGTGTGGATAGTTGGGACGTTGCTCTTTATTCCGTCTCTGTTTAGCAGGATGAGAGTGTATTGATCTTGCTCAGCAGCTTTAATAGTTGAGATGCCTTGTGCAAACATGTCCATAAAGGCCACTGAGGCATTTTAGGATGGAATCATGGGTAAATATTTAATAGATTATCATTAAATAGATATCTTCCATATAGTTTGTTGACATACTGTGGGGCTGTATAGAATATCCCAGCATGCTGCTCACCCCCTGTCGGATCAGCCGTGGCAGGTGAACGAGAGCACGCTGGAGGAAAAGACAAATGGAGCTGATGAGGATGAAACATATGGACAAACTGATAAGAGGTGAACGCAGGTGATTATGCTTCTTCAGATGACCTGCTGATTGGTTAATGAAGTGAGTGTTCGCAGGTGATTTGCTAATGGGTTATTGCCTGATGAGGGCAGATTACACCGTCACCATCATTATATGCATCCCATGACAACCGTGTCAGTGTCACACCATTTAATCCTATCACACCAACATGATTTGACACAAATAGCAGAACAGCCTTTCTTCTTTCCACGCTCTTCCCTTGATTTCCTGATACTCATTCTGTCACCGGCGGTCTGTTGTTTTTTTTATAGCTTGATGAGCTGGAAGTCTAGCAGGCGGTGTCTCTCTTCCTCTTTTTTTTTTGTCTTTTACTCAAACCACCTCTGTCTTTTATCTTTCATCTGTCGCTTCTGTCTTTCGGCTCAGCAGGAACCGTTGATAACCACACGTCAAAGCGCTGCGTCAAAGCTCTGCCCCAAAACCTCTTTTTATAGCCCAGAGCGGTAAAAAATACTGCCTATTGTCATGGCACCAGCCAGCAGCAGAGTTCTAGTACGTTGGCCTTGGCCCAGATCTGATGGTTTATCTTATAGATCAATAACCTTAATCAATACACACTCTAATGAGGAGGCTACATCGATGATAGGCTGCAGGGTTTTGGTATGTAGCATGTGCGGGCTGTGTGAGAGAGAGAAAGGAACAGAGAGAGAGGGAGGAAAGAGGGATGCCCAGTTGACCCCCCACGCTTTTAGCAAAGTCACTGCATGTATTAGCCAGACATGCCATGTATTGTTGTTTTCACAATACGTTTGGCTACTTAGAAATGCTATCAGTTTGCAAGTGAATTGTACTATACATGTGTTAGGACAGTTTAATGCAACAAAACTGTTTTATGCTATTTAAAATTTTGTTTTTTTGTTTGTATGTCCAATACAGGGCAAATATCTGTATATGAATGGACAAAAGGAGAGAGTGTTAGTGTTTCAGGAATATAAGAACCAAGCTGAAGGGACACTCTGAGCCTTATAATGTCAAAAGAAATTTGTGAAAAACAGTTAATATTAATGGATTTTGAAACTCTTAATATAATTTAGTTTTACTTTGTACTGGGCTACAACTCCCACAGCATTTTTTTGATAATATAATAATCTTTATTGTCCATAAATGTGGAAATTTGCCTTCGGGCTTCACAGGTTGGTTAAAACACATTATAGGAAATCGCAAATAGGCTTGTCAAAGTTAAGGCGATAATAACTTGTTAATGCAAATTTAAAAAAAGCTAGAGTGAAGATATCACATGAAAGTAGAAAAACCTATGGAATCCATTGGTACCTGTAAAATGAGAAAGTTTGTGACCCGGCAGCCATGTTGAGATCAGTTGAGGAAATACCAAGCACCGCCCACCAGCCGGAGCAAACTTTCTAATTTTACAGCTAAACAGTACACTACAAGATGTTTCTGAAAACATTTGAGGCGAGAAATAGACATTACAGTAACAAAATATTGATTCATATTTGATCAGCGCTGCCTAGTTTGACCGCTTGATCAGAGTTCGCGTGTGATTGACAGCTGCCTCCGTTGAATGAACAGCCAATAGGAACGCTCGCGCTCTAAAATGACCTGTGATTGGCCAAAGTCTCCTGTCACAGGCTAGATTTTCTAAAGCCTGAAAACAGAGCCATGAGGAGGTGCAGAAGTCTAGTTATCTCCCAGAACACTTGAATTACAATATGCTGAAAGGCTAGTGTGGATTTTTTGCCCAATGATGCCAAAAATATTCTGCCTACTGCAGGTTTAATACGCGATGGACGGAGATAATGATATTCTCGGAAAGAGCAAGTCACTCTGAATCTGAAAATATGTATAGCGTGTGTGTGTGTGTGTGTGTGAGTTCAGATTTGACTGAGTTATGACTCTGAGAAGACACAATGGGATTTGACGCAAACCACAACCATACGATGCCTAATCTCACTGGAACACACGCTTCATTTAACTCCATCCATCCTTTCAGTCCAAACAAGACTACAGAATTTCAATTTAGGTGTAAGCATCGAATTTGGATCCTCTCATGAAATGGCCATAATGAAATGGGGCTGACCCCCTACACCTGACTCAATCAGTTCTAGTTCAGGGAATCCCAATTGAGATTCAGATGAAACAAACCCCCCACCCCACCCCCCATCCTCAGGGCTCCTCCGGTGTTTCTGATGAGGAGAAGGCTTAGAGATGTCAAACCTGCAATCTCTGGGCTAGAATTTCATTTGAAGTGGCCCCCAGTGTATAGCCTGCAGCACCACACCGCCTCACTGGTGTCCTCAAACAGCTTGTCACTCAAACGCATGCACAGTGTTAGGTGTTGGCAACACAGGTGAATGTGCTTTATGTACTGTATATGAGTATGTGCGCGTTACATCTGGGTGCATCTGTGTGCTTCAAATAGCAGTTGTCATCACCTTAGCAACTGGCACATCATCTACCTGGTGTTTCATCCTGGAACAGACAAGCTGAGAGGTATAAAGACAGAGAAATGAAGGGCGGAGGTGGGTGATGGAGGGAGAGAGACGGAGGATGAAAGGAAATAAGCGGGGGTTGGGGGAAACATGGAACACGGTATTCAGGTGGATTTGATGGGAACGACACTCATCTTTTTCTTCAATTTCTAACCTTTCTTTTCATTTGTGTTTTCATCAAAACCTTGTCCAGGATTTTAGCAGCACTCTCAGCAACCCAAGACAAAACCAGAGTGCTCCTCCCTTTTTGTTCTCCTCATTTGTCTCATCTTTTTCTTTCCTTCTCTTTCTATCTCCTCTTCTTTTTCAAAGTATTCTCACATCAAAGACACTGCAGCTGAGCCACAGGCATTTTTGAGTAAATGCATGCAAAAGCTCCCACATTTACAATGTGTTTGATGGCTGCCGCAATTTATGACTGGTAGTAACTTATGTGCAGCAGTGTTATTCCACTGTCTTGGTTTTATTGGCAAAAGAGATGCTGATGTACAGCGTGGGGGCTTGTTTTTGACAGTTTGAGCCCGCTATGTGGGTTTTTGGTCGTGCTAGCAGTGCGATGGTGCGTCTGTTGGTCGTCAGTCCACCACTTTGGTCCAGACTGGAATGTCTCAAGAACTATTGGATGGATTGCCATTAAATTGTGTACAGATGTTCATGGTCCACATGAGGGTGAATCCAACAGAATTTGGTGATCCTCTGACTTTTCATCTAGTGCCACCATCAGTACAAATGTTAGCATGCTAACACGTCAAGATGGTGAACATGGTAAACACAGTGGGCAACCTCCAGGTCCATTCAGACTCCTCTGGTTGCAAAAAGAAGTCTGATTGTATAGAAGTCAATGAGAAAATTATCCTACTTCTCTCTTGATTTATTACCTCAGTTAACATTGTAAACATGAGTTTATGGTCTCAATCGCTAGTTTCAAGTCTTCTTCAATACAGCATGATGTTCATTTAGTAAATGATGGTCCCATTTAGAGTCAAATAGACCATAAAGCAGGGTATGATTTAGGGCGTGGCTACCTCGTGATTGACAGGTTGCTACCACGGCGTTGTCCAATCTGGGAGTTCTTCGTGTTTTCGTCTCAGATCTTTAACCCTTTCACAGTGTGTTTTCAGTATAGAAGTTATTTATAACCTTTTTGGTCGCCTTAAAATGTCTTATTCACCATTCGGTTACTCAGGGCCACTGTCTTGTGTCACTTCTGGTTGCAAAACCAGGATGGCACAGCTAAGATGCAGAACTTGAGGTTTCAAAACAGCAGTCCACAAACCAATGTGTGATGTCACAGTGACCACGTCCACTTCTTCTATACAGTCTGTGGGTGAACATTATACCTGCTAAACATCAGCATGTTAGCATTGTCACTGTGGGCATGTTAGCATCCTGATGTTGGCATTTAGCTCAAAGCACCGCTGTGCTGAAGTACTACAGCTCCACAGAGCGTGAGAGTGTGTGTGTGCACATATCTTGCACAGCGTGACCCTTTTGTGGCCTCTTAGCTTTTTAAAGACCAAAATCTTTTTCCTTGTTCGTGATTTAGAGCCTTCTTGACTTTTGACCTTTAGAGAGACATTGTCCAGCTTGCCCGAGTCACTCCCTTCATCTCTTCTTTTTCTTCTCTCTCTATAAAGGCCGGCTATATCCTCCATATGTCCGTATAGAAACACAATTAATGAAAGGAACATTACCACCCAAAAGTGGCTTTGTAATCCTGAGACTGTTTTGTCTCTCGGTGTGTTATATGGCTGTGAGAATCCCCTTCAATTCAGACTGTGTGACAATGGAGTGACATTTCTGACAATAGAGCCCCATTAAAGCACGGAGCAGACAATAGAAACACATTAGCTCCCTGCTGAAGTCAGGTTGGTGGCAGCAGTCGCCCTGCTGCACCTCTGACCCTTGTCCTTGCACGGACACGCACACACATACACACACACGCACAGAGAGACCTGTTGATTGTAAAATCTGTCATAATGTCAATACAAACGCACATGCACACACAGAGGAACATATAGCGTACGCAACAATGACATTTTTCTCTCCCCTCTCTCCTCAGTGCATGTGTGTTGCTGCCATGGCGACCGTGGCTCCACCCCTCACATTTCTTCTCCTGCTGCTTCAACTGGCGGATGGCTCGTTCCCTGAGGAGCCCAGTCCACTCAGCTACGTCCCCTTGGAGGGTATGTTTCCTTCCTGCTGTGTGTGTGTGTGTGACTGTATGTGCCGCGTTGGATGATGAATGGCTTCACGGTGGATGTGGAAATCGGGGGTCAAGGGTCGGCGCCTTGGTGTGGAGCTGCTCTCCAGCTGCCCGGGCATACAGATAAATAAAGAGACTTCACTCCGTCTCTCGATGGCGGTATAGCAGACTGATAAATATGAGAGAGAAAGATGTCAAGACAGAAAGAAAGAGAGCGGGAGAAATGATTGTTATGGATTTTGAGAGGTGCAGGAAGATGAAAAAGTGTGAGGCAATTGGATTGGATGGGGTGATACAGATGACAAGAGGGAAGGCTGTGGGGAGGAAGAGAGAGAAGGGGAGGAGACAGGTGGAGATGGATCGCTACGTCCTCCTCTCTCCCTCCCCTGCAGTCAAGGACAATGAGACGTTCTCCCAATCTGTCTCCTGATGATGAGGGCTCCCTGTGGAGACCGTTGTCCTCCTCTTCGAAACTTTCTCATACTCTGATACTGCCACTTTCTCTCTCTTCACCTCATCTGTACTCTCCCACTTACAGGGAGGAGAGGCAGGGAATGCCTTTTTTTCACAATAAAATTACAATAATGGTTGCACACAGTTTTTCTCATTATGGGGCTGCATGCATCAACAAAAGCTAAAAAAAAAAAAACACTAAGAGGATTAAAGTGTTTCAGTGTACTTTAACTGCCGCACCATTCATCTCTTCCCATTATCTTTTTTTTCTCCTAAACAAAAGCGTAAAGAATGAGTGAAGACACTATTAAAGTGAAGGTTAGAGATGTTTTTAGGGTAAATATAGATTAACTCACTCAATTGTCAAAGTATCCCTGAGCATGGCACTTCATTTCTAGCTTTTTTTTTTTATCTGTCTGTGTGTTTGTGTCAGTTGTGCGGAGGTATCCAGTGTTCTTGGGCAGAGCTCATCGTTCAGCCCAGAGACAGGAGCTGCACATCCAGACGGTCCTCCAAGTCAACCGCACGCTCTACATAGGAGCCAGGTAACCAACGGCAACCGCCTCCAACTGTGTGTTACTGACGTGCTCGCATTAATATCCTTTTTGCTTTCATTTGATGCCACAGCTTCCATCTGCTGTCACTCTGCAGAGGACATTTTCAGTTTGTTGTTTTGCGAGGGAAGCATTCAATTCAGTGTTGTTAAATGTCAAGTGAAAGCTGTTTGTTCACATTACTCTTACTCATGATATATGGAAAGTAGTAAACAGTAGCAGACAAAATCTGGTCCTCCTGCAAAAGTATTTGGAACACAAATAAATTATAAAAACCGACGTCCTTTAAATTAAACATTTCACAATTCAAACAGTTTTAATTAGATTTAGTCTGTTTGAACAGATTTGTGTCATAAAAAACACAAACAGTTGGCAGTCTAACATAAATGGTGTTTCTGAAGCAGACTAATGTACAGATCATACATTCATATATACTCACTCATCACTATTTTTTTTGGAGTTGCTTTTTACTGTAACATAGTAAAAATACACATATATATAAATATATATATATATACATATATATATATATATATATATACGTAGATGCCGTATTAGCCTTTAGATCGTACCTCAGCGTCGCCGCCAAATTGGTAAGGTCAGGACTGGCCTGTAAACCCATACCAGAACAGAGGAGCTGACGTTTTTCTGTATAAAAAGCACTATAACGTTGACATTTCTCAACTGATTTCAATGAGTAATTTGTATATTCAAGCATTGGTGTTAGTGTTAGCACTATGCTACGGAAGCGACTGAAGGTGTACTGAATGTATACACATGCTGCTTTTGCTTAACAGCTTTACAGGAACGGTGTGGGTCGGTGGTTAGCTTCCGTCTTTATTTATTTAAAAAAATTTTGCTCAAAGTCTTTTTATTGGTATTCTGTACAAAATCAAATAAATCACAGAAATAATTGTATAAATACAAATTATATCCCCATCCCTATAACAATATTACTGCACCATTAAATAAGCAGAATTAATTTCATAAACAATTATATTTATACATATAAATGAATTTAATCCGATAGAAACATAAATGAAACATGATACAAAAAAAGGAAAAAGGAAAGGACCAAAAATACAAAAAGATAAGTAAATAAATTAAAAATAATAATAAATAAATAAATAAACAAACAAAAAAACCTAAGTATAAGTTGTGAATTATATGTAATATGGGGTCAGCAGTTTAAACCTTCAATGTCAGTGGTATCCATGTTTTCTATATAGGTTAAAAAAGGTCTCCATATAGCGTAACATTTCTGAGCACACCCTCTTGTCTTTATTTTTTTAACCTGTTTTTGCTTCTGTCTGCGTCTCTCTGAAATGGCCTTTTTCCTAAAATCAGATAACATAGCTATATGCAGGCTGTGCAGTTAGTGACACTGTGGGCTCCATGGTAACAGTAGCAGCGGGGGGCAGCGCTTAGCGAAGGATCAATTATGCTGACCCCTTCTTTACACATTGTTTATATTATAGATATATATCAGATATCCTATAGTAATACATTGGCACTGTTTTGTTGTGTGTTTTATAGAGATGACATGTACAGAGTGGAGCTGGACAACATGGCAGGTGATGAGATGTTCTACAGCAAGGTAAGACTCATTTTCTTGCGCACACACTAAAAAAACAAACATGCAGCAGTAACCACTAATAGTGTCCACACAGATGCACAACAAAGTTATTCAGACTGTGGCTCATTCCTTTGGCAGAAACGGACATGGGAATCCAATAAGAACGACATTCGAGTGTGCCGGATGAAGGGCAAACATGAGGTACAGTGCTCGTACTCTGAGATCCACTCTGACATGCATCAACACCGTCTACACTATCACACGCATGGACAGACACAACAGCTGTTGGAGTAACCTTATTTCCTCCGGGTGCACCTGCATACGGTATTTACACAAATTTGATCTTGTTGATACAGAATCAGCACATCACTTAATCACGTCAGCTCAGTGAAACGTTACCCAGGCCCGAAAGATCCATGAAGCTTGAAAGCCATAGTGTTGCACACCTGCATTGTGCCAATTTTCTTCATATATCTCATTCATAGCCTGTGGGGGAAACTAGAAAATTGGACAATTATGTGTGTATATGAAGTGATGGTTGACAATGTTCTGAGATATGATGGGAGTGTGATCAAATCTTGAAAAGGGAAAGATTTGATGGGATGGTTGCTTCCTTGACAGGGTGTAACCTAAAATATAAGCTTTATTGTATAAATGCAGCAGTGCCACCGGCAAAATCCAATCTGGGCGGAACTCATGGAAGAAGAAAAAGCGGCAAGAGGAAACATTATAAAGCAAACTGAGCAGAGAGAGTGACACAGCCTCAGGGAGGAAACAGTAATTGAAATCAGTTGAGGAAGAGGAAGGGATGGGATGTGTGTAGGTGGAGGAGAAGTGAGGGAGAAACACATGGGGAGGATAGGGCAGCCACCGGGTAGTAAGAGAGAGGCAACAAAAAGGAAAAGATGTGTTGCTTCAAAGAACACGGATGAAAGAAGAAAAGATGTAGGAGCAAAAGAAAGGAATTAAAGCTGTGATACAATACAGGAAGCAAAAAGACGTGCCTAAGGTGGAAGACAAAAGACTGGAAGGTGAAGCCGAAGCTAGCTAGCTCAGATGAAGAGATCAAATTATAAGGCTCAGGGTAAATGATGCATCATCTGACATACAGTAGAACAGTTAGTGAGCCAGACATAATGCTTTACAGTCTTATAGCATCTAAGTGTGCAGTTAAGACGGTCTAACAATAGACCTTTTTCCACTGCAGACATTTTGAAATGTCATAGAAAGCACAGGTGGATCTAATAACATTAACGATGGCTCGGCTCCATTCAGGTGTGCCGCTAAGCAGCAATCTCCGGGAACTGAACTGAAACACATTTATGGATGTTAGAGGAATAGTTTTTAGGGAAATAAACTTTCTTGCCGAGAGTTAGATGAGAAGATTGATACCATATTGATCACATCAGTACGGTAGATTTATAGCTAGCTGGAGCCAGCAGCTGTCTAGCTTAGCTTAAACAATGGAAGCAGCTGTATTTGCACATCATTTTATTGTTCGCCAAATGCCAACCAAACAGTGCTCTTGGCATTGAATTACACATGCTTATCAACTAATAGTATTGTTTGAACTGCGGAGGTTAGTTAGTGTTAGTTAGTGTTAGCTAGTTAGTTTAGTTTAAATGAGACAGACCTAGCTAGCAAAACAGTTTCACCTTTCTAATGTGGTTTCCCTCTTGATAGTATATTGTGAATAATGTTCTTCTTGTGATACTAAGAGAGTAATTTTTGTAGACCTTTTTCATAGCATTTTGATATGGTATATCAGGAAAAGCACAGGCGAAGAGTATAGAAGCAAAGAGGTGAAACTCTGGTGTGTTTTTTGACAATGGCTGCTAGACGGCGCTGCAGCCATTTTGGACTGAAAGCACCGATGAGTCCATAGCCATGAATGTGTAAAGAGACGTCTGTAAATCAGAGGATAATTTTTTATCTTCGAAGTAAACCAACTTCCCAGTACAAACACCCAAATAGCCCTTGTTTAAATCATATGGTCCTAAAAGTTATAAAAGTAATAATAATAGTGGAGTCTCCAGGAAGCATAACCGCTGTGTTGTGTTTTTGTTCAGATTAAACAAACAAGATGTGTTAATTAGTGTGTTTTTTTAAGTGCTGGTATAGAGCGCCTGGCTGTGCTAACTACTCTACTGTCTCAATCCCAGTATAGTTACAAAAATATACTCCAACAAAATATAACTGTCAAACAATTGTAAACTAGAAACACCGTCTAGCATCCTTCAGTACCAAGAAGAGCCCTCAATTCAGCTCCGGATGAACAAATCATCAACCTACACAGGTTAATTCAAGTTCCATTAATTATTATTCCCAACTGGATGCCACCAGACACTGTTGTAGTATCACAAAGGAGCAGAGGGTTGACCGATGTCATCAAGGTTCAGATTCATTGGCAGCAGCTTTAAATCTCAGCTCAATCAGCAGCCTCCACTTTGGAGACAGCTATAAAGACCCCGTCCTACTGTTCCTCCAGATGGAGAGCGGTTGAGAGTGTAAAGGATTGTTTTAAGCTGCTTTTTTTCACACCTCACACTTGCAGCCGTCTTGCTCCGACTGCTAGTTCTGAGTTTAACTTTAGTTCAAAACCGTTGCCCTGCACCTTGTGATTTTCTTCTCCTCTTTAATCGTTTCCTTTTGTGTTTTTTCTCTGTAGGGAGAGTGCCGTAATTTCATCAAGGTTCTGCTCAGCCAGCATGGTGGCCTGTTTGTATGTGGAACAAACGCCTTCAACCCGCTGTGTGCCAACTACACTGTTAGTATCTATCTATCTGTCAGCTGGCCACTCTCTGTGTGCTTGCCAGTTTGTTTATCTATATATTTTTTTTCTTTTTGCAGAGGGACACTTTAGAAATGGTGGGAGAGCCTGTCAGCGGGATGGCACGGTGCCCGTATGATCCACGACACGCCAACGTGGCTTTATTTGCAGGTAGTGCCGCACTAAAGATGAAGAATTCAGAGTTTCTAGCAGACATCAGACTCTGTTTTCATCTCCAGACGTTGAATCGTCTGTGCCCTTGTGTTTACCTTTACAAATGATTTATAGTCAGACCTCTCGCTGCGTTGCTTGTTTGGTTTTAATCTTCCTGACCTTGTGCTATCTCTCCATCTGTATCTTCTTCCTCTTAATCTCCTCCTCTCCTCTCCTCTCTCTGTGCATCTCTCAGATGGTAGTCTCTTTACGGGTACTGTGACAGACTTCCTGGCCATCGATGCGGTGATCTATCGTAGCCTCGGCGACAGCCCCGCCCTCCGCACAGTCAAACACGACTCCAAATGGTTCCGAGGTACTTTTAGAAACAGACGCATTACAATGACTCAGACACCTTCAATAGACAATCAGGAAGCGAATAACAAAAAAACATTATCTTCAGTAGTTTACTCAAAGAAAATTGAATCGTTGTTGCTGTCTTTTCATGAGGCGGCGGAGCTAAATAACAAGCTACATTCAGTGAAGCCAAACATGATTTGAAGACCTACATTTTATAGATTTATCGTAAGTGGAACACGCTCAGACAGAGTGATGCATGGAGGTTAGTTGGACTCTACAGATTGAGGGTTTTTACAAGAAGGCGTAGATTGAATAGTTAAATCTGTTTTTCCGTGGAGAGAAAAACAAGCCGGGGCAGGTCAAAGCTGGAAGAGCGCTGGATGAATAAATGATAAATAATGTGTATCCTCTTGTCCGTGATGATAAATTAAACAGGACGTGAATATTTGATGAGCGAGGCCCGTGGACAGCAGCAGTCAGATGTTGATGCGGCTGTTGTTACAGCTCCATGTCAGGGAATGTGGAGCGTTACGTTTGGCCCCCGGCACTGCGTCGCTACTGCTCTTAGTGTGTGTGTGCGTGTGTGTGTGCGTGTGTGTGTGTGTGTGTGTGTGTGTGTGTGTGTGTGTGTGCGTGTGTGTGTGTGTGTGTGTGTGTGTGTTTGTCTAACTGTTTTTCTCACATTATTTTTCAGAGCCCTACTTTGTGAGCTCCATGGAGTGGGGGCCTCATATTTATTTCTTCTTCAGAGAGATGGCCATGGAGTTTCATCATCTAGAAAAGGTGCTTTCTTTCTTTCTTTCTTTCTTTTTCTTACTTACTTACTTACTTACTTTCTTTCCTTTCATTCATTCTTTCCTTCCTTTCTTCTTTCTCTCTTTCTTTATTTCCTTCCTTTCTTTCTTACTTTCTTTGTTTCTTTCTTACTATCTCTCTGTCCTTCCTTTCTTCTATCTTTCTTACTTACTTACTTACTTTCTTTCTTTCTTTCTTTCTTTCTTTCTTTCTTTCTTTCTTTCTTACTTTCTTTCTTACTTACTTACTTACTTTCTTCTTTCTTTCTTTCTTACTTACTTACTTTCTTTCTTTCTTTCTTTCTTTCTTTCTTTCTTTCTTTCTTTCTTACTTTCTTTCTTACTTACTTACTTACTTTCTTCTTTCTTTCTTTCTTACTTACTTACTTTCTTTCTTTCTTTCTTTCTTTCTTTCTTTCTTTCTTTCTTTCTTACTTTCTTTCTTACTTACTTACTTACTTTCTTCTTTCTTTCTTTCTTACTTACTTACTTTCTTTCTTTCTTTCTTTCTTTCTTTCTTTCTTTCTTTCTTTCTTACTTTCTTTCTTACTTACTTACTTACTTTCTTCTTTCTTTCTTTCTTACTTACTTACTTTCTTTCTTTCTTTCTTTCTTTCTTTCTTTCTTTCTTTCTTTCTTACTTTCTTTCTTACTTACTTACTTACTTTCTTCTTTCTTTCTTTCTTACTTACTTACTTTCTTTCTTTCTTTCTTTCTTTCTTTCTTTCTTTCTTTCTTTCTTACTTTCTTTCTTACTTACTTACTTACTTTCTTCTTTCTTTCTTTCTTACTTACTTACTTTCTTTCTTTCTTTCTTTCTTTCTTTCTTTCTTTCTTTCTTTCTTACTTTCTTTCTTACTTACTTACTTACTTTCTTCTTTCTTTCTTTCTTACTTACTTACTTTCTTTCTTTCTTTCTTTCTTTCTTTCTTTCTTTCTTTCTTTCTTACTTTCTTTCTTACTTACTTACTTACTTTCTTCTTTCTTTCTTTCTTACTTACTTACTTTCTTTCTTTCTTTCTTTCTTTCTTTCTTTCTTTCTTTCTTTCTTACTTTCTTTCTTACTTACTTACTTACTTTCTTCTTTCTTTCTTTCTTACTTACTTACTTTCTTTCTTTCTTTCTTTCTTTCTTTCTTTCTTTCTTTCTTTCTTACTTTCTTTCTTACTTACTTACTTACTTTCTTCTTTCTT
>CAKAOH010026519.1:0-10026 GCA_916701665.1 Sebastiscus tertius | reverse complement strand
TGCTCCAATCAGAACATGGCAAACTGCAGCCCAACAGCAACAGCAGCTGTCAGTGTGTCAGTGTGCTGACTGGACTATGACTTGCCCCAAACTGCATGTGATGATCATAAAGTGGGCATGTCTGTAAAGGGGAGACTCGTGGTACCCAGAGAACCCATTCACATTCACTGATCTGGAGGTCAGAGGTCAAGGGACCCCTTTGGACAAGGACATGACAGATTTTCCTCGCTGAAATGTAGCGTAATTTTATAGCGTTATTTAACCTCTTTAACGTCAAGCTAGTATGACATGGTTAGTACCGATGGACTCGTCAGGGTTTAGAGTTTACTATGATACCAGGATCTTCACTCTAGATTTAAAACCGAGCTGCTACAACCTTTTGAAGACAGTAATGTTTGCCGGGATCACCGCAAACCCACGGGTCTCAGAGAGCTTGATAATTACTTTTTATGGGTGCTGAGAAGAAATGTTCGGTTGGATAATTTGTAAAATCTAGTGTACTCCTTCAAAGTTTCTCAACATTACCAACCCTGGCTTTATTACATGTTCTTTAACACTTAGAAAAGCTTGTAAAGCATTCATAAGAACAAGTTTTGGGTGGTGTTTATCCTTCTGCTGCACTTTCTGGACCACAATCTGTATTAATGATTAACATTTATAACTGCTGATTTGGTGGCTTATAGGAAAATGAGAACCCCATAAACATTTACAGCATCAATGGATTGGCAGCAATTATTAACCTCATTATTACAGAACTACAACCTTAAAATCACAAGTTGCGTTAATGCGTTAAAGAAATGAGTGGCGTTGATATGAATTTGCATTAACATTAACTTTGACAGCCCTAAAGTTAAGTAAATAAAAAGATATTGATACAGGATCTTAAAACATGAAATGTCAATACTCAAGTGTGTCAACATTTTCTTGGACCCCGAGTTTATCTGGATCAGGATTTTCTTTCAAGACTAAATGTGGAGAACATTAACCTCCATCTCTCATACGATGACGATGATGACGATGACGATGACGATGATGATGACGATGATGATGATGATGATGATGAGATGATGATGATGATGATGATGACGATGACGATGATGATGATGACGATGATGACGATGATGATGACGATGACGATGATGATCTGTTTGTGTTCGCAGGGAGAAAAGATCTTCTTCCTCATCAAGCCCACCTCTGCCAACCTGTCTCTGTACGAGCGCTGGAGGTCGTCGTCCAATCACAGCGAGATGTTCTTCGCCGACCAGGTGGACAAGTGTTACAAGTGCACTCTGAAGCAAGGCCAGACGCTGTTCATCCCGTCAGGTCAGAGCTGCTCTCTACTCGGGGTCATATGAATACAGCTGAACGGGATTTAGAAGAACACTTAATAATAACTAGAATGACACTCGGAGAGCGCAGAGCTCTGCCAAGGTGCGTGACTTTAAAAACTGATCCCAGCTCCCAGCTGGCGGTGCCGTGAGGTGGTCGGCTTGTTATTAACACGGTGTGTTTCCGTGTAACGTATCGGCGGATGCCTCTCTCATTCAGCAGCCTTGTTATGTCTATATAACGTTACACTACGTTGTCTCTCATCCCGTCATCTACCGCTTTGTTCTTTCTCACCGTGGACGAACAGCAGCTCCACACATCCACACACGTATCTCTCTGCTCTCAGAAGGAGGCGAGGTCACGCGTCATCAGTCACACTGCACATGTGTTATACCCTGAGGTCTTAATGCTCAGGCTGATCAGAATCCTTAAAAATGTTTCTGAATTGGGATCATGATCCGGATCGCCACCAAAATCTAATGTATTGTTCACTGTGCCACACCACATCCCTCAAACAATGTCAATCAAATCCATCGCTGACTTTTGGAGTAATCCTGCAGGTGGATTACAACTAAAAAGTAAATTGCAAGAAGGAATAATAATGATTTGTTTTCTATCATCTTTCATTAGAAATATTGATGAATCTCTATTCTATTTTATTTTTGGTGGTTGAATTGTGATCGTCTCCTCAGGTTGGATCAATGCAATACTGACTCCGGTCGACTGCCTGGCGTTCTCCGGACACTTCGTCCACAACCTGAGCGTGGAGATGCAGATGAGGTTTGGACACCTGTCTCATTACACACTCACACATCCTTTATGCTGCCTTGTTGTCGTTGTCGTTTTTGAATTCTAATCGCTGTGATCCGCCCATTCCTCCTGCAGACACTCATGTCCTAATTTGGAGGATTTAGTTTGTCCTCGTCTGATCTGACCCAGTAGTTTCCACTGAATCCTCCTCATCATTTAGCTCCAAAAATTCCACCAATCTTGTTTATGAATCCTCCACATTTGGCAATACCTGGTGAATTGCACAGCTTGTTGCAGTAAATCTGTTTTTTAAAGCATGACGATGTTTAGCTGAAACATGTTGCCGTGTGTCCTCAGAGCGTATGATATCGAGAAGCGGCTAAAGGTCAAAACTCTCACTCCCTTCCCCAACTACGAGACGGCGTGCTGGTACGTGGGACGACATCTCCTCGAGAGATTCAAAGGTAAACTCTTTCAATCAGTCGGATGTATTTATAGATGCTTTAATATGTAGTCATGTCGTCGTTCAACTTCAGAAGAATTCACGAGAAGCAGAGAAAACACAAACAGAGTCAGGAGCTCGGCTGCAGGTCTGCTGCCCAGATGAGGAGCTGGATGCTCTGATATTATTTCAGTCATTAAGTCGGTGAAGTTCACAGATGATTAGCTTCAGAAGGTTCGGACCGGCTAGAATCACTTGCTCCATTACGAGTCCCGTTTTTTAAACTTCCCCTCAGCTGGACAACTGTTTATGTTTCCACTATTTCCTGTGATGCTCACGACTACACCGTTATTCTTTTTAACGTCAAGGTCAGCAGGAAAAACAGACTCACTGAGTTCTCTGCTAATTCGCCTTAATGTTGTTCATAATTTCCTTCTTTTTTTTGGTTGTAAATCGACTACAGTTGATACTCAGATATACAGACAAAGAAATTAAAGAGGAAATCCACATTAAAGCTGCATCATTTCACATAAATCAGAGCTGTAGTTGTCGCAGCTGACTTTAGACCGGTGAGTCTTTGCCAAAAGTTGCAACTAAAATAGTTTAGTTAAAGAGCGGGTCCATTATTTTGGGGTGTTTTTTAAAGTTTTTATATCATTCTGTAGCTTCCCGCTGGTGTTCCTCAGGTATTCAAATCCAAACATTTAAATGTTGTTTTAGCGTCAAAATACTATTTTCCCTTCGTGTCCTTCTAAAAACCTTTTCCCACGTCACCTGATGCAGGTTACTGCATGATGACGCTTCTTAGTATATCTCTACTAGGGCTTTCAATCCATTACAATTTTTAATCGCAATGTTCCATGTGCCCAAGATCCGGGTACTTTTCCAGACAGAAGTCGAGCCATTTAGCCTTTATGCTCCACTGAGACACTCTCATAGGAATGAACGGGGCCCCGCCCGTGAATGTTCAGTGGACGTTTGTGCAGAAATAACTGCTGCAGCTCCTCCAGACCAACAGAGGTTTCCCGTGTCTTGTGAAGTGACGGGGCTCCGCAGAGAGAAATGTTATCGTCTCCAACCGGGTGCCGGTGTCTCCCCTGTTCACTCCAGGCGCAGTCGGAGACGGTAACGTTTCTCGCTGCGGAGCCCCGCTGCCACAGGCCCGGAGGCCGAGGCAGGAAAAGCCCCCACTAGGATCAGCAGTGATTGATGGAGAGACCTTGGTCTGGTCAGCTAACATTACTGCCAAGCAGCTGAACTCTAGAGTGATGTTGTGCTTTTAGCTGACGTGTGTCTCCTCACTGTTTTGAGTGATGCTCCTTCATGTCTATGTAGAGCGAGAAAAGTGCGAGCCCGACGCTGACTTGCGTTGACTTAATGGACACATGTGTCTGCTGTTAACAAGACATTTCTGAAAGTTACAAATAGTCCCTTTAAATAGGTTTTATTTCATTGTGCTGCGAACACAGAAAACCTGATCTTTCAGTGAAGAATCAGCCACACACTGAACTCACTGTAGTTACATCTGACATTTTAGTGATGCAGCTGATCCAGAGTGAGATGTTGACCGTGTTCCTCGAGAGCTTTAACATGTCACTCGTCTGTTTGGGTTCTCAGCTCTGCTTCATTTTGCTAACAGGACAGTTTGTCCAAACACACTTTCACCAGCTGACAGTTGACTTCACACGGCGTCTCTCCGTCAGCTCGTCTGTCCTCGTGTTTGTTGAGAGGCTTGTTCTCTTCCATCCTGTAAATCTCTGCAGAGCACTGAGCGTATACAGCACGCCGCATTTAACAGTCTTTGACTTCTCAGAGATTAAAAGTCAGGATTCATCCAGTGAGAACATTTGCATTTCTTTTTTTCTGCAGGTTTACATAAAGCAAACAAGCAGCCAGCGGCGTACCTGATACATGGTGCCAAAATCATCAACGGAGCCTTCAGAGCTTGGACTAAGAAACAGGTATGGACGCGTCAGGACAGGACAGGTGTGTGTGTCAGGTGTCTATTCAAGCTTTTATTATGAAACTGATGTCTGTTTTCCTGGTGACAGGCTCTCCTGGAACATGAAGACGAGCTTCCAGAGAACATGAAACCATCGCAGCTCATTAAGGATCTGGCCAAAGAGATCAGACTGTCCGAGGTATTCTGGTTTCATTTGAATATGAACACGATCAACCGTTCTCTAAAAGATCCGGCTGGTTTTACTCTTTGGTGGCCGTAAGAGGAGACGGTGAAGATGGTGATGTTGGTCAGACTGCAGTAACATCTACTGTGGATATTCATGATCCTTAATGATTCTGATGAGCCCGCCCACTTTTATTGTAGCACCAAAGTCCAGTAAAACTATTTCTTCATAGTGGTCCATATCAAGTTACCTTTGAAAACGAATGACTGTGGATATTCATAGTTTTCAGAGTATGAATCCTTTTCTTTTTGGACACTTCATGGATTTCATGGATAGTGCCAAACTCAGGTCCAAATGTAAACTTCGCACACAAAATATCACATAATCTATGAAATTTGCAAGAACACTCATGCTCCACTTGGTCAGTGCCCCTTGGCATCAGATACCGACGCACGGAGGCATCCTTTGGTAAATGACGTAGTATAAAGAGCATCAAAATCTGCTGTGGGCCGGCCTAATAAACAAACACAGGACTTTCATCCTGGAGACCAATGTTTGTGGCCCGTGTGAAACTAAAAGTAATATTGACTTATTTTGTCACATGAGTCAAGTGAGTCTCTAGTCAGAAAAGTTAACATCAACCATGACCGTTTACAAACCCTAAATAAGCGGTTGTGTTGCCTAAACCTAACTTCCTGTGAAAACGGAGGTGTAAATGTGTTGTTGTTTTTATTATTTTATTTATTCTATTTATTTATTTATTTATTTATTCATCTATTTATATATTTATTTATTTGTCTATCTATTTATTTGTCTATCTATTTCTTTATTTGTATATTTATTTATTTGTCTATTTATTCATTCATTTCTTAATTTATTTATCTATTTATCTATTTATTTATTTGTCTATTTATTTATTTATTTGTCTATTTATTAATTCATTTATTTATCTATTTATTTGTCTATTTATTTATTTTGAGTGGGGTTTAATTGCCGATTACAAAATTCTAGCTCATTTCCCTGCTTTTGTTTCCAGAATGCAACAAAAGCCATTAAGAGCGAGCCCAGCATTAAGGTCCCAGTGGAGGAACCGCCGTCCACCCACTCGGAGCCCGAGGAGCCCGTCTCCCCGGCCCACGTCCCCTCGCCCAGCAGAGAGAAAGCCAGAAAGAAAGCCTCCAAACCACCCAAACCACCCAAACCTCCCAAACCTCCCAAACCCCCGAAGATGCCCAAGGCCCCCAAGCCCCCCAAACCCCCGAAGGTGCCGAAGGTCAAGGAAGGAGGGAAGAAGAAAGCGAAGAAGGCCAAAGAGTCGTCGCCGCCTCCCAAACCCTCCAGCTTCGC
The DNA here is from genome assembly GCA_916701665.1 of Sebastiscus tertius. NCBI lineage: Eukaryota > Metazoa > Chordata > Actinopteri > Perciformes > Sebastidae > Sebastiscus > Sebastiscus tertius. The sequence continues at coordinate 4,032 of CAKAOH010026519.1, read as the reverse complement.
AGCTCTCGAGTCCCACGCCAAGGACATCTTGAGCAAAATGGACCAGCCGAAAAAGACGAAGGTGAGCGGACGGTCGCGTTAGCGGGAATTAAATAGATCTTATTTTATTTGAAGGATTATTTGCATCCTTTAGTTTTCACTTTACCTGAGCCATTTTGCATCCCTTCCAGCAGAACGTTTTACCTCTTTATGCAGAAAAGTAAAAGCAACCCATACAGTAGTCGCTCTCGGATGAATTTTTCTGTTAATGGTATAGTTTTAGTTTTGGGTGTTTCTCAGTGGGGTTGTATGAGGTTCTTCTCCATAGTCAGTGTGTTACCTACAGTAGATGACGGTCAGCACGCCCCCCGTTTGGAGAAACAGACGGGAAAATGTATTTTAAACACCTAAAAGAAAAGCCTACTTAAAAGAATGTATATCAGTTTAAATGTACGTTATATTTAGAATATTTTCACCACTTTATCTCGCCATCAGACAGCCCGTTCAGACAGCCCGTTCAGACAGCCCGTTCAGACAGCCCGTTCAGACAGCCCGTTCCGACGGGGGAACTGAAGCCGTTGTATCCATCTGTGCTTTCGGCAAAGCCACCAGACTCCATTGAAAAAACCTGCAATTTTACCTGGCAGAACACGGGGGGTTGCTGGTCTACCGCTGCCTCCATCGGTTCGTTTTTTATGTTATTGTGTGACTTTTGTGAATCCAAACTAACCAAAGTCACACAAACTAACAAACCAATCGAGGCAGCGGTAGACCAGCGACCTCCTGTGTTCTGCCAGGTAAAGATTTATGTTTTTTTCAGTGGAGTCTGGTGGCTTTGGCAAGACTTTCCCCGTCAAAAACATGGACTGTATGGCTGACTGACAGCGAGGTAAAGCGGTGAAAATATTCTAAATGTAGCGTATACTTAAACTGATATTTATTCTTTACGTTGTGCTGCTGCCCCCCCGTCCACAGCAGCACATTACTTTATTCCCGTGCAGTAACTCCTGTCTGCTTCTCTAAACTGGAGGCGTGCTGACCGTCATCTACTGTAGGTAACACACTGACTACAGAGAAGTAGCTCATACAACCCCACTGAGAAACACCTGAACTATCCCTTTAATACTTGCGTCTTTCTCCAGGCTGTGAAGAACGTCCTGAGTATATCAGAGAAGGAAATATCAAAGCAGAACAACGTGGAGAAGTTTGAAATGAGAGAGCAGAACAAAAACAAGACTGAAGCTAAGTGGAAGTATAAGGTATGAGCTGGTTTTAATCTAATGGCTGCATGTTACGGGCCAAAATAAATAATATCACAGTCAAATAAACCTCCGAGTGAAGAAGTGAAGGTTACAAGCTGAGCAGAAAGAAAAGAAAAGTAGGATCATCCAAAAGTGATTTGCACACTTCGCTTCAAAGCAATCAGCAGAAATAATGATGCGGCCCGAGTCGCACGTTTGAGGCCTGCAGCTCATCAGAGCTGCTCCAGAAACATCCAGAGTTTACCTCATGGAATTATTCCATATGCACCGCTTTCCATCTAAGTATTTACATATGCACTCATCTTTAGAAAAGAAATCTGTTGTATCATTATTGCTGAACAACGGGGGGCGGGGGGGGGCTTTTTCAGAGCAAAAGTGTTTGATGTGTTATTGATGGCTGTGTGTGAGATTATAATCTCGCACATTTGGGAGTTGTTTTTCTCGTAAATTTGCCACTTTAATCTCAGAGAATATTCAAGCTTTTTTCGTGTTCATTTATGACTTTATAATCTTGCCAATTGGATTTTTTTTCTCGAAACTTTGTTACTTTAATCTTAGAAAAAATATTCCCTTTTTTGTCATTTATTTACGATTTTGTAATCTCGCAAATTTTGGAGATTTTTCTAGTAAATTTGTCAAATTTTAGATCTTTTTAGTAAATTTGTCAAATTTTAGATTTTTTTAGTAAATTTGTCAAATTTTAGATTTTTCTAGTAAATTTGCCACTTTAATCTCAGAGAATATCCAGAATTTTTTCTCAGAAATTTCCGACTTTATAATCTTGCAAATTTGGGATTTTATTTTCTCGGAAATTTGCCACTTTAATCTAAAAAAATATCAAAGTTTTTTCTTGGAAATTTCCGACTTTTTAATCTCACAAATTTGAGGCTTTTTTCTTGTAAATTTGTTACTTTAACCTCAGAGAATATTCAATATTTTTTCTCGTTAATTTACGACTTTATAATCTTGCAAATTTGAGTTTTTTCTCGCAAATTTGCCACTTTAATCTCAGAGAATATTCAAGCTTTTTTCTTGTTAATTTATGACTTTAAGATCTTGCAAATTGGATTTCTTTTCCTTGAAACTTTGTTCCTTTAATCTCAGAGAATATTCCTTTTTGTCATTTATTTACGATTTTGTAATCTCGCAAATTGTGGAGATTTTTCTAGTAAATTTGTCAAATTTGAGATTTTTCTAGTAAATTTGCCACTTTAATCTCAGAGTATATCCAGAATTCTTTCTCGTGTTTTTTAATCTTTATAATCTCGCAAATTTGAGTTTTTTTTCTCGTAAATTTGCCACTTTAATCTCAGAGAATACCCAAGTTTTTTTTCTTTGAATATTACTCCCTTCCCCCAGCTCCATAATTATTTATTTTTTTTACCTTAAATCCGCCGTCATAGATATTTCGTAGTCTAAATTAGTCTGTGTGTAATTTTGTTGAGCGGAAGACATCGGAGGGTTTTGGTTTCATGGAAACTTCAATGCCAAACTGCTGAGGAATGTTTGCAGGATCCATCCAGCTGCTCCTCCACATCAGGCCAAACATTAACAGATGGAGTTAGAGACCGTATTAGATGTTTACCAAGGTCACCGGAGACCACGTCTTCACTGGTCATCACTGCAGAGTCATGTAAATAGTTCACAGCTCCTCTGTGCAGCAGAGTGACACTATCATATATTATCGTCAAAGAAGGCATGTGACGATGTCTCGGCGTCAGGTTACCCCGCATGTCACATGGCTTTAATTTAGGAGTCCAAATGGTTGCGGGGTGAATATTTGAAAATGCATATTCTTGGATTTCACAGTTAATTACAGACAGTCTGCTCAGCGGTGATTTCTATGGCAGCAGTTTGCATTCTTCTCTTTGGTTTAGTTTAAATTGGGTCAAATCATCTGTGGAGATTAACATCATGATGATTTCAGCCTTTTAAACAGAAATGTTTTTATTTTAATTAAAGCTGTCAATCGATTCAAATACATACACACATTTTTTATCTGTTCTAAATGAACCTTAAAGGAGATCAGTCCAGTATTTAATCCTCTTATCAACATGGGAGTGGACTAATACGCTGCTTTATGTAAATGTATACATATATTTATTATTGTAAATCAATGAACACAGATCAATGACAGATATTGATCAGAAACCCTCACAGGTTCTGCATTTAGCATAAAACAATCTGCTCACATCAGAACATGGCAAACTGCAGCCCAACAGCAACAACAGCTGTCAGTGTGTCAGTGTGCTGACTGGACTATGACTTGCCCCAAACTGCATGTGATGATCATAAAGTGGGCATGTCTGTAAAGGGGAGACTCGTGGGTACCCAGAGAACCCATTCACATTCACTGATCTGGAGGTCAGAGGTCAAGGGACCCCTTTGAACATGGACATGACAGTTTTTCCTCTCCATCATTTAGTGTTAGTTTGGAGCGTTACTTAACCTCCTTCATGACCAGCTAGTCTGACCTGGTTGGTACCGATGGATTCATCAGGTTCTCTAGTTTACTATGATACCAGGATCTTCACTCTAGCTTTAAAAAAAGATTCAAGATTCAAGATGTTTATTGTCACACCGGTTATACAAGTAAGTAAGTTAAGTTGCAAAAAAATAAATAAAATAAAACAAATAATAATAATAATAATAATAATAACAATAATAATAATAATAATAACAATAATAATAATAATAATAAATGACACAACAATAACAAAATTCATTTAGAGTAATAGAATTTTAAAAAAAAGTGTATTTCCAAATAATATACATTACAATAAAAAGGGAA
>CAKAOH010026516.1:0-12407 GCA_916701665.1 Sebastiscus tertius | reverse complement strand
AGGAACACCATAGAAAAAGCCATGCTGTGATTTGGCATAAAAAATGTTTGACGTTTGGTGATTTCTGCAAGAATTACATTTTTCAGCGATTGAATGACGAGCACTTCTGTTGTGTAAACTGCTCAGAAACCCCCTTATTGTCAATCTAGCTAGGAAAGCCATCCATCCTCTGAATGCTCTAGGTCTCTAGTTTGTGGCTGTAAAGTTTCATGAGGCTGTGATTATCCTAGAGGTCACAGCAAGGTCATTTTATACAGTGAGGTCCAATTACAAAAAATGGTCTCACTACAATGAAATGTCTCCTATGGGGACTAACATCACACATGAATACAGTTGGGCTCATTGGATCCGCAAGAGTCTCAGCTTTACAGTGATACACAATTTACTGTTTAGGGACCCCAGTCTGCAGAAATATACAAATACACCATTTTAGAATAGACGAAAATAACATACTGCATGAATAAACTGCATATTTTTTGTAAACACTGTCTGTCTGTCCTCCCCTCAGGAAAGGTCTTGCTGTGCTCTACTGTCGGCTGCAGTGGTTCCTTCCCCAACATGCAGAAACTGATGGAACATATGAGGCATCACCACAAACCCAACATATTCTTCCTGTGAGTTGGTCTTTATGTTACTCAGTGCTTGAAGTGGGAAAAAAACTAAGTTCCAGTACTCCCCTGGCTCCTCCATCGTCAATATCTTGCCCCTATTTATTTATTTATTTATTTATTGAATAATTATTTTGTTTACACATATCAAAGCCTTCGTCTGAACATTTAATTCTTCTGTAAATGTTTGCCCTGTAAAGTCATATTCTATAAAATTAGAAGAGCAGATTCAGAAAACTGTTAAATAATGTTTCATTCATTAGAATTTGTTCAATAATGTGTTTCATACTGTTTATTTAGTAGTAAAAATGTTTCATACTTTGTATTCCATACTGTGTATTCAGTAGTAAAAATGAGTATGTGATGTTGCTTCTTCTCCTGAAGGTGTGAGAGCTGTCGCACAAAGCTGCGATCCTACCGTGGCCTCCTGACTCACCTGCACACCTGTTCCAAAGTGCCACGGGGCAAACCAAAGTCGACTGAGCCGACTGCTGCTGGTACCAACCCAAACATGACCCCCATGGACGTGGACCAGAAGCCCCCGCCATGGCTGGACTCAATGTCTACACCGCAGCAACTGCCCCCTCAAATCCCAACCCCAGAGGGTTCCCTCCTTGCTGCTGTTCTTAAGCCAGACCCCGAAGCCCCCCCTGTCCTCGGACCCCCCTTCTTGTCCAACCCAGTGACCTCCCCTCCCCAGCTTGCTCCCCCACAGCTCACAGAGGCAGCTGCTCCCCAGCCTCAGCTCAAGAACGAACCCTCCGCTGTGCCTGTATCTTTAAACCTGGGAGGCCTAACAGCAGCTCCCGACACCCCTGATGCCCAGGCTCAGCACCTGACACAGACCAGACCCCCTGAGCTCGTCCACCCGGCTCCAGGATCAGCTCCGCGCTCTCCTCCTGGGACCTCAGCTGTCTGGAAGAAGAATCAAGGTGAGCCTCTCTCTCTCACTCTACGATGCGTATCATGAAACAGGGGTTACAAGTCAATATATTGTGATATATTGCGATTTTGAATAAATCTTATTTTAGGAAAGTTTTCACAATATATAGAACACATGACCATATAAATAAAATCTGAGTAAAATAAAACAGTTTATGCAGTCTGAACTGTGGGATCTGCATTTATCACAGTTCCTGTAACATCCAACATCATAGCACTACTTTGAGAGAGCACATCTCTTTGCAAAAGAAATAAAGTACTGACTGAGTTCATCTTTGCACTTAAACTATTAAAAATTGATACAGTGGTTTTGAGAATCGATACCGTATCACAAAACATAATATCGCGATATTTACGTTATTTTCTTCCACCCCTAGTGTCAGTGTGTGTCAGGGCCTTTAGTTCACAGTCAATTCAAGCTCATGTTTGGGTGCTGTTTCTGCGTAGTCGATGTATAGAATAGCTCACATATCAAATAGTCTGTAAGTAAAACACTAATTTCACAGCTACACCTGTCGGCTTTTACAGAGTTTAATTCTTTCACCTGATTTTTAAAATCTAAAACCACAGATGAAAGTTTCTGTAACAAATTAGCTGTGTGTGAAAGAACCAAAAAATCCAGCACACTGTTGGTAGGTCATGTAAAATGAATCAAGTCTGAGGACTGAAACATTGTTTGATCAACTGTACTCACTTTATTTACGAGTAACTTCGTAGTAATTATAACAACTTGTACGTCAAATTCAACAGACATGCAGTTGGTTTTCATGCCTTGGCAGCAAACAGTACATCTAATTTTTCTGTTCAGATATACTGTATGTGAAGCTGCACATTCCTCTTCCTACCTGAGTTATCTCAATATTGTAATGCTTCTGCAAAGTTTGAAGTGTCAGGTAATATAGCACAGTTGTAATGGCTAAAGCTATGCCGAATGTCATCAATAATGTGAGACGTTGAGAAAGAATCGATTGAATCAAGCTCTTTCTGAATCCCCAGTGATGTTTGAAGCTTCGGAAGTCATCAATCACATTTTGTTTGATTCAAGCTCTGACACAATGTATTGATAGGAGTGAAGCTTCAGTATCATCCGCCCATCTATAGGTCACACAGAAACAACATTTTGAATTTGAAATTGGTCCTTTGTTCAGACATTTTCTCTGTTCATCCATCAGGTATGTCCTGCAACAGACGTGTCCTTTGGGAGCACACTAGAGGGCGCTACACATGTGTGCAGTGCGGCCACACGACAACCAACCGTAAGGAAATCACTCAACACATCAACGCTAAACATGGCGGTAACAAACCTGCAGAAGACACAGGGAGCTCTGGTGGTGCCGTTAACACATAGCAGGAAGCAGGAAGACGCATTTACTGAACCGTGCATTGTGGAGGCGAGTGTTGTGTTTTTGTTGTCTTCAAGAACTCCTCTTCTGTTGATAGAAGTTTCTGTCTTTATGTTTAATACATGTTTATTCTGAGTGAAGAGCCTGCAGTAGTGTCTTAATCATTTTACATTACTCTGTCCATTTCCACAAAGACTTAACTAATGAGTTTTTGCCTCCTGGCACACAAAGACTTTTCAATAAATATTGGAGTACTGGATCTCTCACTGCGACTTGAAGACTTCTTAACTTGACATAGTTAATCACTACTACCACTATCTCCATTGATGATAGCTTTGTTATGTTCAGGTTCAACCTACTCAGAGTTGATTGACTCTAAACCAGTTTCCCACCTCAGGATTAGTCAACTCAAAGTTCAGGCTTAGACCAGGGCTGCGGTTGAAAAGTCTTTTTTTTGCTTAGGAAGGTTCCTAACGGAGTGAAATGACCCGGAAGTATCTAAGTATCGGCCATAATGAGAGCTGTTCGAATTCTAAATGTTAAGGAAAAGAGCTTCAATGCTTCCTTTCTTATCTCCTTTAGCGTAGGATACACTGGACTATCTTTTACCAAAGGAAAGGAGATAGTGCTGTCTCACAATTCCTTGCGGCCGCAACTTTTAAAGTGACGCACCATTCAGCCGTTCATAGTCATATACTAATTGGGATTCATGTTGATAAATATGAGTGGGCAGTGACAACCATTATTTATTTCTATTTATTTCGAACAAGTAACATAAGTAAAAAACAAAACAGTAACAAATAAAATGAACAGTAAACATACAGCAAAGAAATAACCAACATAAATAAATATTATGTCCGAAAAGGAAGAAATATACATTTAATGGTTCTACTCCTTCACCATAACTCAAGAAATAACTTAATATTTATTGTATAAACTTTGTGGTAGCCTGTAGGTTATTCCTTTTTATTATTTCTTTTCCAACCGTAGTAATGAAGTGATATTTTTCACCGGTTGTCCACGTTAGGTCAGATAATCCTTTGTTATATGTTGATGTAAAGTGTTCCAGCAGCAGAAAGACCGGCGGTATCTCTCTTTTACACCGCCGGTGAAGCAGCCTGTCACTGAAGGAGCTATTTAAAAACGCACGGTGGGGAAGCAGCACTTTTTGTAGTCCATCTTCGGAACATTGTAGTTTCACCACGGCAGACCCACGTCAATAACATCTGCCACGTCGCATCACGGTTGTCTTTTCCTAAGTCCTTCTGAATTCTCCTTCTCATCTTTCCTTGACATCATGACGTTTTCCATTGAGGTCAAGGAAAAGTGGTTAGGAAAAGACGTTAGGTCATAATTTTGTTTTAACTTTTCAACCGCAGCCTCAGTTTGTTATTAAACCTGCTTTCTGAAACGGGGCCCAGATGTCATTTAAAGGATCAGTGTGAAGGATTTAGGTGAATCTATTGGCAGAAATGGGTGAAATGAAATTCTTTTCATTCGTTTATAATCACCTGAAACTAAGAATCGTTGTGTTTCCGTTAGCTTAGAATGAGTCCTTCATATCTACATAGGGAGCTGGTCCTCTGTACGGAGTCGGCCATGTTTCTACAGTATCCCAGAACAGACAAACTAAATATGTTGAAGTTGCAGCTTGAATTTGTTCGTCTACACCCTTGGAAAGAGAAGGGTGAGGGAAGGTATTCAGTTGGCTGCAATCTGCAACCTCACCACTAGATGCCACTAAATCCTACACACTAATCCTTTAACTTAACTTTTCTCCCTGCACATGCTTCACTTGTGTAAACTGTTCTTTGTACCCCGCCAATTGAAGAATCAGTCTGGTGTTATTTTGTGTCAACAAATCGATGAAAAGACCAAAACCAACAACGTGGTAGTACATCTCGCAATACCCCGTCTGAAGCCCATCAGTTCCCACTGTAAATAAAAACAATTATATTGGTTAATTTTGTATAAAAAGGTTCAGTAATTTCCCTAAAACAGTTGCTCACTGTGGTTTGTAATGAAACGTTACTCAAACACTTGCTTGGGGACTACTTTCAGCGGTGGATTAATCCACATTTGGTGCTCTAGTGAGTGATTTGTGGCAGCTGGACTGCGTATTTGGGATTGAGTCAAAATAAACTAGTGTGTGTGTTCATGGTAATGAAGGGACATTCTCACCCAGCGTAACAGTGAAGCTCATCGATGTGTTTTAATAGTTTTTGGACTCAAATGGCACAGAGGAAGAAGATATATCAGGCTTTGATACACACACAATACTTGTTAGTAGATACATTCATTGTTGATTTGGTCTTTTCATGGGATTAGTTGACAAAAAGAAGAACATTGCCACCAGTGTCAGCCCTGTCTTTTAACTCAAACAGCTCTTAGATGCTTGTTTTCCTTTTGATGGTGTTTCTAAGTGCATTTACCATTTCACTTACTTCTACACCAGACACCTTTCACAAGAAAGACGAGGTCAAAAAAAGCAGTTTTTATTTGGGTCAGTCAGAATGAGTTGATACAAGCACTTGGCTGCTCAGAGTGCCAAGAGGTTATTGGTCATCTCCGGCTACCCTCCATGCCTCTGTACATCCAAACATGCTCCTGAACAACCATCTCCTCGGGAGTCCTTTTCCCCTCCTTTTCACTAGCATTACACGGCCGCCGAGCAGTGAGCTTTATGATAATTAACACAACGAGACAATACCACATGACAAGAGGTCCCACTTGATCACTAACGTGTGAATTATTAGACATTACCACATGCAGACTGAAATGTTGTTTTCAAACAAACGAATCTCATCACGTGGATGAAGGGGAGTCATTGTCAATAATCTATGTTAAAAAACAAAAAACAAAAACAAAAACAAAGGAGGGAGGGCGGCTTTCACATTGGTCATCATATCATTATTCAGACAGGTTTGACAGCATCCTTCCATCACATTTTGTACATGTGGGTTTTAAAAAGATTAATGCACCATCTCGTTATCTTACAGCCCTGCAGTTTCAATCTGTCAATTTCTGTTAATAAAACCTGCTAGAAATTCATGTTTTTTTTTTTATTTCACATGATTGCAGGTTGTCAAGAAGAAAAATAAACCCTCATAGTAAACAAGTGCATACAAAAAAAAAGATTAGGTGCCGACTGTCCAACCTCCAGATCAGGCAATGTTGAGTTTGTTTTTATTATCACAACTATGTTCAGCTCAGTTCTCTTGAGGCTTTTAAAAAAATCTCTTCTGGTCAATTGCGTACATCTTTCCTGCTGGAAGCTTTCGGAAAAATAAACTGTTGCCTCTGCTCATGTTGCCCTGGAATGAAAAGAGAGAAGACGGTATAGTTTAGTAGCGGCCCGTCAACTGGGAAGATTCATTCCAACGAACTTATTCCATCTGTGGTTTGATCAGACTGATGTTTTATATTGAGAGTGTTCCAGTGGAGCAACTCCTCCCTTCTCTTCACAGGTCAACTGACAAAAACCTGATCAGGACTAAGAAAGCATTTTGTGTTCTCAACAATTATGTTGACTTTTACGCGAGTAAAAGACTTTAAAGTGGACATATCATGAAAAACTCCCTTTTTTCATTGCATACATTTAGGTATCTAGTAGGGATGGGACGATTCACCCATCTCCCGATTCGATACTATCACGATACTTGGGTGCCGATTCGATATGTATTTGTGATTTTTAAGTATTGTGATTCAATATTGCAATTTGTTAACTTTTTTAACACTAACTAGACATTGGAAAAAAGTTGAATCGTACTCTTCTAGGGACTTTTACTTTGGAAATTATCAAAATTGATACAGTAAGAATGTTTGATTTTCAGTATGTTTGTCCTGAAGTCAAATATATCAGTCATTTTCAGGAATTATTTATTACATTTCCCTCACGAATAAGTGGTATTTTCTTTTTAATTTATAAGGGACATATAATGTTTTAAACTTCTGGTGAATATAATCCAATCAATCTTATTTCCATATATGTATTTTGTACATACAGTTCCCTTTGTTAACACCTTATTTTGAAAACCGGACGTAGTCACACGCTTATACTTACCACTAACTTCGTCGCCATTTCTTAGCTCTTTATATATATATTTTATGAGTTAGAATGCAGCTTTAGCCGTGATGTCTAGCTCTGCTTTTCCTGTCAATGTGTGAAATCCAAAGTGTTTCCATACTTTACTGGATGTGTAGTGTTTACCACGTTGGATTTAAAATGTGAGGGTGCAGGTCGTATCCACGCGGACCCTCCAACGCTTTCTACTTTGTCATTTCAGCCGGCTGCAGTTTGTTTTGGTTGAAGGACGCTGAATGTATATGATGTGTTTGGTGTGTGATGTTTTACCTCTCTGCTTAGATGCCTCCAGCAGTCCACCCAGGTGGGATATACTGATGCATAGGGAGGCAGGCCTCCGGCAAGCCTGTGAGGAAGGACAGAGCAAATATAAATCTGCTTGATCTGAACACTTGAGAGGATTAACAAACAGCACATAACCCAACAACTCACCCGCAGTTATTGACCGCCATGAGGTTTGACACCAAAACAAAAGGGTATGTAAGCATACTGGCGAAGAACTGGAAGGAAAGAGCAGAGGAGGAACATGATCCAACTACAAGCTAGTGTTGTGTTCATCTGCTGGTGAGGAGGGGCCATGTTAGTCATACTTACACCTGTCACAGCCTGAGAGCAGTTCTTGATTTCTCCCGTGTGACTCATCTGTACAGAAGAACAGATTAATAAGATTAACTATGTATTCTATTTAAGCTTTTTGGGTGTTATCTATAGTAATTATAATGGTACAAAATTATGTAAAATTGCATAGTTTTAAGTAAAAAGGACCCCCAAGTTACCCTCCACAAACGTGAAAAAGCTTAATATTGAGCCCTATGTATTGTGCTAGAGAGGTAGAATGATTGCTTCTTGCAAGTTCCAACAGTTAAACAAACAAAAAGCAATATAAGTGGTGTATGATCAGGGTGTGGTGGTATTTTGTGCGTGGTGTGGGTGGAAGTTCAAGTGAAGGCATTACTTTGTTACCATAATTCAAGTTATGCCTATTTTATTTATTGCTCAAATAGCTAATTTACTTGGATGACTATGGGCCATGCTAGTAGTTTAACAAGCTGTTAAGGAAAAAAAATTTACATGTATGATGACTACAAGATATTAACACATCCAATAATTAATTAAGAAAATTCCTTGAACTTTGCAGCCCTACACTGAACTGTTTTGTCTCCTGTGTAGGACGAGTAGGTGGTGGGTTGGTCGCTCTTTTAACAAGATACAGAAGGTGCCTCCACTACAGCCCTGTGAGTAAATGCTACCTGACAGGTGTATTTCAGTGCAAGTGGGTCCTATACACACACACAATACAGAACCCTTAACGGGACTAAGCAGAGTGAAAGAAGTGTTATACCGAGTCATCGATGGCGTATGTGTTGATGAGGTGAGCCAGTATGTTACAAATCCACAGAGACAGGATGTCACCGAGCAGGCGAGGAATCAGACCACTGGAAACAATTAAAAAAACAAAAAACATCAATAATTAAATCATGAATATTAGGAAAAATAATCAGCATACAGGATTTAAGATCACACCACTGTAAAAGAATAAATTAACACTACAAATCACGGATATAATCCAGTTTGCCACTGAACCATATGCATTAACACAGCTTCAATGATTTTATAAAAAAATTAAAAAGCCCAAAGTGTACTGTGCACATATGCAAGCATACAGCAGCACCAAGGGCAACAATCTACTGGGGCATTTTGCCTTTTAAAAGGGATGAAAACACACCACAATGATTTAAAGTTGACCATCAAGGCGATGCACCAAAAACCTGGCGTATTAAAGAGAGTCAAACTTACGCAAAGAAGCCCAGTATGCCTTCTTCTCTGTAGACTGTGACGATGGAGTCAAACACCCCACTGTGAACAGAAGAAGATATATATATATTTTTTGAAGTTTTTAAACAACCTTAATAACTCTTCTCATTGAGGTTTGTGTCTAAAACAGGAAAACCTCACCTGTATTTTGTTTCTCTCCCAATAAACTGGACCATACATCGCAAAGTAATCACTGAAAAACAAGTCGAGGAAAACATACTTGACATGCAGACTAGTGTCTCCCCACATAACAGATTTGCCAGATTCAAACAAAACATCCAAATACATCACAAGTGAAACCACTTCAGAGCTCTAATACAGCCTCTGGAACTTAGTATCACACGCATTAATGCTGTAGTTAAAGCCATCGGACATTCATGACGTACCATGAAAGGGATGCGTGACGACGGTGGCGCAGGAACGAGCTATCATCTCTTTGGTTGTCTGTGGAAGAGAAAGAAAGCAATCAACTGAGATGTATGCATGAATATAAGATCAATTTAAAAGGTGCAATGTGTAGGATTTAGGGCCATCTCATCTAGCGTGAAATCACAACCGGCACTCGAGTTAGCTCGTTTTTGGTGTGTTGCTTTTTGGTGACTGTACAGCGTGTTACCTCGTTAACAACGTGCTGTAGGGAGCCCTCCACAGCCTTCTGCTGACCTCCCAGTACCTGCACAACAGAAAATAACCTCAGCATCATCTCTCTTTAAAGAATATTATGGTAATAGTACAAACAATAAATCAGGAAAAAAAAGCTCTTACCTGAGGTGTGCCTTGTTCCTGACATTTCTGTAAGGAAACTAGAGGTTAACATGATAAAACTGTCCTTGTGACTAAAGACTTGGTGAGTTACAATTTACATCCTGGCAAAGAAAGCAGTTTATCCTACATTAGTAACATTAAATCAGCACCATATCCAATATGTATAATAACCCATTTACGCCAGGCATTAATATACATCCTGGATGTTCACTTCTGTCTGTGGCATATCATTACATCCATATTTTTTTCCGAAGAACATGTGTGATTACATGCTTTTATCGAGCACTATTTCAGGCCTACCTGCACAACTCTGCTGTGCACAATGGTGCCGATGGAGCCGGCACAGAGCCTCGGACCGAGCCCGTTGAAGAGACCCGCTTTTCCATCAATCTTGATGATGTGTTTTGCTGAAACATTCAGAAAATACACAACGTTGTATGTTTAAAAAAAGGCCTGTTAAAAACAGTATGATGTTTATATAAAGTAGATGTCAGAATTGTAATTTTTAAAAACAGTATTTCAGATCTCACTTTTTTACAGATTTTAGCCTCATATTCCTACTGACAAGCAGAAAAACTGCTGTCACATACCCCCACTAAACATCAGAAATGAAAAATAAATGAACTGCATAAAACACCACAACTGAAGCCGCTTTCAGACATACAACTCATTTCGTAAAGGCTGCAATTTTACAAGTTGTTCTCATGTTTGAATAAACCCTCCAGTCGCTTTTTGTAAAAGTCAAGAGTGCAATCAGACTAGGTCAATTTCAATCACACTTCCAACACAGCTTAGGACTGCCAGAGTTATCACATTTAAGTGAAAGCTACAGCAGCACAAGGTTAAATACCCATAGAGAGAAAAAAAGCACATCTCTTCCAGCATTCCTAAGAGCACTGTGATAAAGGTTACAGATTCCTTTGTGAATACGTCTCAATGTGGAGAGTCAGACTCACCATAGGCGAACAGTCCAGGCAGCTGGTAGACTTGTCTGCCAAACAGGTTCCTGCCCAGGGTGGGAGGGAGCGGCTCATGTCCTACCTAACAACAAACACAATTTATTTATTTAACAAGATAAATGCGCAAATATCATTCCACGTGTAGAAATAGATGCACAAATGCGTATATATCACTTTACATGTAAACCTTAAAATACGTAAACCTTAAAATTCATATTTACAGAGTAAGCATATTGCATATTTGCAAATCGCCCTTATTTTTGTGGATATGACTTTACACAACACAAATACAAAACTACATGTTTGTGTGAAATATTTGGAAATCATGGTACACCTTTGTGGAATGTCTTTTGAGGATTATAACTAATAAAGTCCAATAAAAACTTCCATATATGTGTGGTGTTCCAGAGAGGCAAATTCAGAAGCAGTAATGATAAAGAGTGATAAGCAATTTGCACTGTAACTGTATGTTACTTCCACTTTAGCTATATCTCAGCACCACAAACTGTGGCTCTCCCAGACTTCCAGGTTTCTTTTTTAACACATTTAGTTGCCATTTTTGCCTCAATATTTAGTTTTTCCACTTTGTCAGTTGAATTCATTTAGTTTTCACACTATATTACAAAGGTTTCTCTATGCGCTACTTTAAAAACAACTTTGACTGTAAAGCTACAAGCAGTTGTCTTTACTGATTAACATTGACTTTAGCTAATTAGCTAACAGCTAAGTGTTTTAGTGGGCCAAAGGGCGTCTGTCAGTAAATGACAAGGTCCCTTTTATACTGTTATAGATTCAAGCCCTTTATCGTCATTGTGTAGTACAACAAAATTAGATTGTGACAATCCCATAGGTGATAAAAAGATAATACAATAAAAAAAGAGATTATAGAGATTAAAGAGAGAAATATATATAAAAATGCAATATACATATATAAAAATATAAAAGATAAAAGATAATGCAATATAAAATATAAAAATACAATATGTATATTGATGAGATGACAGTTTTGCCAGATTATTGCACAAAGTGTCCATCAGATAATTATATAATTATTGCACAGAGTGATCAGCATGTTATTGTACATATCCGTAACAGTAGATTTACAGTATTTACATTACAAAAGTGAGAGATACTTATACTCGCAATGCAGTCATTCATGTTTTATTGCAAATCAATAATTTAGTTTTATTGCAGTCAATAGTTTTTTTATTTTTTTTATCAAAGATAGCTATCTAACCAACAGAACAGTGCGCTGTAAAACAAACAGTACAAGAAGAAATGTTAGCTTGTCCCTGACCTTTTTTTTTTTTTTTTTTTACTGTTTTTACTGAATCTGTCAGGAATATAAACTAAAAACCACTTTGTCACTTTGGTAAATTGTTGTAATAAGCAGCAACAAAGAGGCTGTAATGTTAACATCAGATAGCAGAGCTGGTCGGCTGACAGCTAACTAGCTGAAATCTCTAGCTAGTCACTGTATTGCTACCTAGAAAACATAATTTATAATGTAATTTAGCTAGTTTACAAGCTATTTTAGTGTGCCTGTCAGTAAATGACAAGAAGTCCTTTTAATAATACTGTGCTCACAATGCAGTCATTCTTGTTTTATTGCAAGTCAATTTGTTTTATTGCATTCAATAATTTGTGATCAAAGATAGCTTTACTTTGTTACAAAGGTAAATTGTTGTAATATGCAGCAACAAAGAGGCTGTAATGTTAACATCAGATAGCAGAGCTGGTCAGCTGACAGCTAACTAGCTGTTATCTCTACCTATTCACTGTATTGCTACCTAGAAAACACACACACATATATACATATATATATATATACATATACACATATATATACATACATATATACATATATATACATATATACATATATATACAT
>CAKAOH010026502.1:0-16787 GCA_916701665.1 Sebastiscus tertius | reverse complement strand
CATATCTGAAAATGACAAGAGAGAGAGAGAGAGAGAGAGAGAGAGAGAGAGAGAGAAGCACATGGACGAGGAGTCCTTCCTCAGTATATATCGAGGAAAGAGGTAACACAAAAAAAGAAAAGCAGACCAGCTGTGATGCTGCAGAGAGGAGCATCAAGAACGACTTAATACAAGGAGCTATTAGAGGAAGCTCAAGTTGGCTTGAAACCTGCAGATGCATACAGTTGGCTTTAGGCCTGGTGCATTTATTTATGCATTAAGTTTTTGACGTGTTTATTATATGCATTCACCTTGTCGCTTTTGATTTGAAACAGAATTTCACTGCAAAAAAATTGAAATAAAATAAAAAAAAAGCAAAAAATAAAAAATGTTCATATGATAAAATAATTGCAGTGGTTCGATGACTAATTTGATATTCTAACAATAATAATAAACGAAATATTATTATTATTACTAATAATAATAATAATAATAGCCTAATAATATTACTAGTCTAATAATAATATTACTAGTCCAATAATAATAATATGTTGTATTCATGTTATTGCACATTCACGACAGTTTATAGTCTATTCACATGTGTGATTATAAGCCTGACTTGAAGTTTTGGGGACTCTGCATGTGAGACAAATCATTTCATGTTTTTCTCACTATATATGCAGCGTTGCTTTATGTTTCTAATCAGCAATTATGTATTTTTTAAATTGTCATCATTAGCGAGACTATATCGCTTAATATTCCCTCTCAGTGGACTTTTTAAGCCATTAGGATGTTAAATAAGCAGCTAAACGTTTAATTATGATGCCTTTCGCGGTGCGTTGCCATTGGGGCTCACTAATTAACGTTTCCAACTCGCTTTTTCCTGCTGAAATGATTGCCTATATTTGCAAAATAAATAAATAAATAAACAATGGTTGAGTTGCGGTGGAGGTAGTGAGAGAGAGAGAGAGAGAGAGAGCAATTAAGTGAGAAGAGGAGGAAACATATAGAAACAGGATACAGAGGGATTTTGAAAACGTCGGGATGAATTTGATGCATAAGTGTGTTTATTGATAATCTATATAAAGCCCTGTTTCTACACAAGGGCTCTAACAATTCCCCTAATTAAATATTAACCATGTTTCAGCTGGAACCTTAGGCATTAATTACTATTATTTCTGCTGCATCTCAAAGCAGGATGAATTCATAATCGCAGCCTCTTGTATTTATTTGCAGTGGAAACCCCATTAATTTGTTTCTATCAGCTGTTCCTGTATATATATGCATGTTATTGATTCATGTTGCCAGTGAAACATATATGCATATATATATATATATATATATATATTATTGTTAATATGTTATTGTTATTGATTCATTCACTCATTCATGTTGCCAGTGAAACAGTGGTCGTTTCACTCTCAGTCCCTTTATTTAATGAACTAATTAATTATTCTACTTAGCTGATAATTGTTTGCATGCTCTGGCTAACCTTACAGCTCTGCTGGTGTAAAACCTTATTATCAGAGAGGATGACCTCATGTAAATTATCATTGACAGACCTATAACTCTATATGCATATATGTTATCATTTGTGGAGTTGTGTGTGTGGGTATTGTCAGATCAAAACGGAATATGAGTATAGCCCAGACTGTTGAACTGTGCATAAATAAACATTATTCATTTTTGAATATTTTCAATTGACTGGAGACTGAAATAAAAAAAAGTTGGCAGCTACAATATACAGTACAACGATTAAAATGAATAAGTGAAGGAGATATGTTGCTGCTCCGTTAATTGACCTCATATTACCTAAATTTCTGATTAAGAGTGGTTGTGTCAAAAGTGGCAACAACGTACAAAAAATGTTTAAATAGCCTACATGCAATAATCAAGACTAAAGATGCACCCTTAAATCTTTAAATAAAATCAAGCTATTTGTTAATGTTTGTTTAGCCTATATTAGATAGATAGATAGATAGTAACTTTATTGATCCCAAGGGAAAATCAAGTTTCCAGCATCACAGTTCCATAGTCTAAAACATTTTAGTAAAAAGGCAGTAAAAAAGTTAGTAGTGCAAAGTACAAAAAAATATACCAGATATAAAAATATAAGGAGATTAGGCTTTATATTAAAATTTTAATAAACATTTTTTTTAACTGCTTTAGACTACATGTTACTTAAAGTAACAAAAGAAACAAAACGCTACAGTATTTGAGGATGAAGATACAATTTAGAACAAAAATAATGACCACCTAATTCAAACCCAATGATGATACCAGATCAATCTATTGCTCTGTGTTTGATTCTCCTGGTCTAGACTCGATCGATGCTCTCGTGGTTTGACGCGTAGAGTCTGCTGAGCTGAGCAGTGCATGGCTGAGTTGTGGAGCTTCACAACGATTCAAAGGTGAGGAGAGGAGCGGGGTTTTTCCCATTTAAAGGCAACTTATTGTTGATTTTTCTACACTTTTATGTCTTTCATGTAACGTTTACAGTCTGCAGTATGAGATGTGGTTACTGTTACACCACTAGAAGGCTTCATAATAAACAATAACTAGTATATATAGTGGTGTTAGCACAGTTAGCCTGCTAGTTAGCCTCCACAGAAACACACATTTATCTCTTTTATATTGGCTGCATGTGCGACCACAGTGTTGTTAGAGCTGTAAAGGTGATTTATATTACATAACTGTTACTTCAATACATGTAATTGATAAGCTACACCAATGGTACATGTTGTACTAGATAGCTACAACAGCCAAATCCCTCACTAGACCTGTGGTTAAAGTAGCTAAACATGTTGTTTATAAGATAAGATAAGCCATTCCTTTCTGGGGAAATTTGCAGTGTACAGCAGCAAAGGGGATAGTGCAAAAAACAAGATGCATCAGCTAACACAGTAAAAAAAAAGAGCTAAACAAAGTGTAACAAAATATGAACCATTTAAATAAAAGGAAGTATAAAAATAGGAGCAGTATCTACAGTATTGACAATAAACAGACTAATAACAAAATTGCACAAGTGGAAAATGATATTGCACAGTGAGAATGAATGAATGAATGAATGAATGAAATAACTAGAGAAATACTGCTAGATATTCAGATATAGCTATTGTTAGATATTTATATATATATTCATATATATTTGAACGAGTGACAGCTAATAACCAACAAAGTAACATTAGATAGTGTGATTTATGAATTATCTGTCTCAAATAAGATAAGATAAGATAAGATATTCCTTTAATAGTCCCTCAGTGTGGACATTTGCAGTGTACAGCAGCAAAGGGGATAGTGCAAAAAACAAGATGCATCAGCTAACACAGTAAAACAGAGCTAAACAAAGTGTAACAAAATATGAACCATTTAAATAGAAGGAAGTATAAAAATAGGAGCAGTATATACAGTATTAACAATAAACAGACTATTAACAAAATTGCACAGGTGGAAAATTATATTGCACAGTGAGAATGAATGAATGAATGAATGAAATTCCACCTGAAAATATTGCACAGTATGAATTACACCTGAGTAGTAATAACGATATGAATGAATAAATGAATGAATGAATGAAAGACTTTATTTCGAACATAAAATAAATAAAAACAGATACAAAATAATAACAAACAAAACAAGAGTAGTAATGTCCAAAAAGGAGTAGGTAGAAGTAAAACTTATATTTCCCTACCCTTTCCTCACTTCTCCTCTAACAACTCATCATAGAATGATAATATAATATAATATATAAACTATCCCAGATTTATTTATATCCCAAATTAAACATATGAACAGCATCCCAAGTTTATTTACAACCCACATATCCATCCGGTGTTAAAAAGTAGATATAAACCAACCCTTAATGCGACCCTTATCACAACTCTTCCTCCACCATATACCTCCCAAAAATATCTTTTTTGCACAGTATGAATTACACCTTAGCAGTAATAATGATAATGATGTTGCACAGTCATTATACAGTATAGTGCAGTTATTGTCAGTTTTTTGGTGTGTAAGTGTAAGTGGTCTACTGGGAGCCGTGCTGGTTGTGGAGTCTGACAGCTGCAGGAAGGAAGGACCTGCGATAGCGCTCCTTCACACACTTTGGGTGGAGCAGCCTGTCACTGAAGGAGCTCTCCAGTGCTGAGATGGTGTCCTGCATGGGGTGAGAGTCGTTCTCTATCAAGGATGACAGCTTAGCCATCATCCTCCTCCTCTCTCCCACCACCTCCACTGTGTCGAGGGGGCATCCCAGGACAGAGCTGGCCTTCCTGATTACTCTGTCTAGTCTCTTCCTCTCCGCAGCCGAGATGCTGCTGCCCCAGCAGACCACTCCATAAAAAATACGTAGAGAAATGTAGTATTGGCTTTGTTAAACTGTTTAGTGTGTTCACGTCGATACTGTAGGTTTAGTTTTGTATCAAATTGTTGCTAAAAAAGATGTCAGAGAGCTCACCAGTAACACTACTCTTGTGTTTTGTCCTGCCAGCTGAGAGTCAGCCAGCATGGGTCGCCGCTCGTCTGATAGCGAGGATGACAGTCGGAGCAGGAGGAAGAAAAAACAGCGTCGCCGGTCATCCTCCTCTTCCTCTTCTTCGTCTTCATCCTCCAACAGCAAGGTGGCAAGCAGTCGGAGTAAAAGGTCTAATCGCCGAAGTCGTTCTCGCTCCAGAGACAAGGACAAAGACAGGAGGTGAGAGTGCACAACAGGCTCTATTTCTCTTAATAATTACATCTAGTAGGGATGAGGACTGAGTAGCCTGTCCTGCTGAAGTGTCCTTGAGCAAGACCACATATTATAAAGATAACAGACAGACTGTGTTTCATCTCCAGGGGTGCTGCTCCTAAGTTTCACAGCATCTCCTATAACTTAAATGGCTCATCTTCTCTGTGGTTGCAGAAGCGAATCAAAGGTTGAAAATATTGTTTTTGCATTTCTTGTCTTTTTTAATGTTGCCTCATTGTATTTCCTGTGGCTTGCTTTCTTTTTACAGCTCATTAGAGGCTAAAATGTATGAATTCGCAGCCACAGTCAGTTTAAGTTGTTAAACTTCAGGAGTTTGATGTAACTTCATTGAAGCGACAACCCAGTTATTGTGGAGTTCTCAGCATCACCTAGCTGCTGTCAATATTAAAACTTATTGGCAGTATATTGTATTGTCGTCTAACAGCTTTACTGCCAATATTTGTCTGATATGCCTTTTTCACAGCTTTGTTCTATTCAAGTATCCCAGTAAGCTGAGACATTGAGCCAGCTTGCACTGAAGCAGCTAAATGGAATTCATCATCTTTAATTTCAGTATTTATACCTGTGCTTTATTCTACTGTGAAATGTAAAAAAAATCTGTGAAAACGGCCTAGTGTGGAGTTGGCATTTATGTGTTTTTAAACGGGAAAATAATGGGTGTTGTTTTTCTATACCTTCAAAGACATATTTGTGAATCGCTAGGGTAAACCCATGTGGGTAAAGAATGGAGGGATGCCATTACTGAGAAATAACTTAAATACTCATTAGTTTGGATTTTATATCATTCAGTGTTTTCCTCAACATGCAGTAACTTTATTTAAAAACACAGAAATCACATTAAAAGTTATTCTGTTTTCAATGTGGCCTAAGTAAGAATACTGGCTGGTATTAATGTTAGTTGTCCTTGCTCAGGATAATTGAAGACACCTCTCAGGATGGAATATTTATTCTCAGTAGAATCCCCATACTGTTTAATGAATGCCACATAAGGACTCTGCTAAGACCCAGATATGAAATGTAACAGCCAAATTTTTATTGAGCCTACACTTACTAGTTGGTCATATAGTTTCCACAAAAATGATATGTATGATCACTATTATAAAAAGTGAAACTAGCATTTTGACTTCTGTGTTTTGACTGGAGGTTATTTGATTTTGGAGATGAAACATTGCTAAAACATTTAGAGTAGACGTGGCTGTTTTAAATGGCTCATTTTGTGTCCAGACTCAGAAAATGAACAAAATCTGAAGGTTACTATCTGATATTTGTTTTATAAGCTTCTCCTCATGTTTCCAAAAGAAGAAGAAGGGGGGTATGTTCAGTAATAATCAGACATCTTTACAAGTGGCTAGTGGCTGGACCTGGCCTCCTCCATCCATCCACAGCTGCCACTGGCTGTGTGTGGCTGTTCAGACAAGGCCAGTTGATGGTAATTATTTATGAGGCTTGGTCAAGGTCCATTACTGCTGATTGGAAGTCATTGCCTGTCTGTACGGGATGGGGTTGGGTGGGCAGTGTGAACCCTGTGGGACCACAGCCCCTCATCTATTAGCCATACATTTTGATCAATTAACCAAGGACCTTGTGTGTGTGAAACTTGTTCCTTAAATAGGCTCATATGAAAGAGGACACACATTCTGTGGCATTTTCAACCTGCCTACATACTAAAGAGATCTCACATGTGGTCATACAGAAGGGTGCTGACATTGTGACCACATAATTAACGTGTATGTGTAAAGAGAGTAACTGTGTCCATGGCTATGTGTGTGTGAGATACAAAGCGTTAGCAAGACGGGGGGTAAAAGTGTGTGTGAGACGAACGAGAGACATGAAATCCAACCTGCTAGGTGTTGTATCCGAGGGAAAAGCTTCTGCGCTAACCGGCGCTTCCCACTCCCATGTGTTTGAGCCATTATGTTTTTATTACGTTACACTCGCGCAGGCTTCTGAGAAAATGTGTGAGCTAACGCCACCTTCCAAAACCCCTCAGCTCACTACTGTGTGTTTCTTCTGTGTAATGTGTGAAGTGGTTGTACGCGGGGCTGTGGAAGTTATTTCATAAGGCCCCGCTCATGGGATCCAGCCTTTGGAATACTAATGGATCTTTCCCGCGCTGCTCTAAGTGGTACAAATCTGGTTTGATAGTTCAGCCTCTGTGTTATTTGAATTGCTTTCCCTTTTCTTCTCTTCTCCTCTCCTCTATCTTGCAGAGCTCCCATAGGACCGTGTATGTGTTTTTTTTTTGTGTGTGTGTGCTAAAAAAAAAAAAAAAAAAGATTTGGGTATTTTGGGCTTTGGTGAAAGAAAGGAAGAGATTTTAAATAATGAATATTGCTCAAACTGTTTGCGCAGTTGAAGAGGGGGGTTTCTGCATTTACATTCACCCCCATAAATGCCTCCTGCTACATGATATCAATAGGAACGCGGTGTGAGTGGTGTTTGGAAAATAGACGCTGCACACACTGCTGTAGCCACATTAAAGAGCAGCAGAGCACCAAAGGGCCCCTGTGGAGGAACTGTAGGGCAGCCTGCATGGTCTCTGCTGCTCTTGGCCGTAGACGAGTGTGTTCTCTAATGCAAAGTAGCCGTCAGCGCTGCTCATAGTAGGTGAGGTTGTCTGGGACACTAGGGCATATTTGCTCTTGAAATGAACAGCAAAACAAATTAGGGATACAACATTCACTTCTGCAGGAGAGGGAAGAATTTCAGATGGTGGTGAATGAACATAGAGAATAATAGAAATGGTGCTTGCTGTGGCAGAGGGGAGCATAATGCTGAACTGAGGAGGGAGCTGATATTGGAAGTGTTTGATTTTGGTTTTGTATGTTTGTTTTATGGATAGTAAGAGAAACTAGACAATGAAGCTGAATGAGCATGGTCAAATTATAAACAAATGTATATTCTCAGCGATTTTGAGAACCACATTCTTTCCCGAACCACACTGGGCATTCAGAACAAATTCACATATTTTACTGTTGCCCATTTGCCAAAATCCCCAAATGATTAATTGTCCACAAGCTCGCTGTCTGATTTATGTTTTGTTTTAAGGAACCTGCCAATAACGCAATTGAATTTGTATGTTTTTTGGTCCGCGTGCTTCCAGGAGAAGAAGACGTTCCAGCAGCAGTTCGTCCCACAGTTCGTCTCGCAGGAGGAGGAGTCGCAGCGCAGAGAGAGAAAAGGGGAGGAGCCACCGCTCACACAGGTCACGCAGCCGAGACAGGAGGTAACGCCAACACACACACACACACGCACACACACACACACGCACGCACACACACGCGCACACACACACGCACGCACACACACACGCACGCACACACACACACGCACACACACACATGCACGCACGCACACACACACTTTATTTTTCATTTTTGCTTGTGAATATTTCATGATTCATTTCGTTGCTAAGTCTAACTCTAGAACTCAGTACTGTAGTTTTACTGACAATCTTGTTTCGATTAACCTTGACAAAATGTGAAGTTTCTTAATTATTGCAACTTAGATTTTGCCTCAGATTTGGCCTTAGTAATGATGCATATTAATAATAATAACAATAATATTTTCTGAATAAATATGTATTTAACAATATTTTTTAACGAGGCAAGTTTATTTGTATAGCACGGTTCAACAACAAGGTAATTCAAAGTGCTTTGACAGAAAGGCATTAAGAAAAGATGTAAAAGAAACACACTTATAAGATTTTAAAAAGAGTGAACAATATAGAAGATAAAAATAAGTTAAATTAGAAAGCCATATGTTTTATGTGCACTGAAGACGGAGTATATAATACCCGAAGAGAAGGAGTGATGAACGATGGCTACATCATTTAGGAGTGACAAAAAAAGTTTTTCCTTGAAGTGCTCTTTGGGTGTTTGTATTACAGATGCCACTGCAGACTTTTCTTATTAAAAAAGCAATAAGACTTTTGGAAGTTTACTTCAGTGTAAACAAACACATCGTTTCGTATTGATGTCTTATGTCATCAGATGGAGCCACATGGAAACTTGCGTCTCAGATCTGGATTAGTATGTTGCGTGTGCTTCGTACTCGTGTCTCAGTTTGTCCTGACTATCTGTCTTACTGTGTGAGCCATTAATGAAACACTTGGAGAGACAGCAGGTCAAATTTCAACACCAGTTCAATCCTTCCCAAATCTCTTCTGGCAGCGGCTCTCCTTTCACTCATTAATGCAATTAAAACATCATTACCCATACATACTTTGTTGAATTATTATTGGTGTAGCTCACTCGTTTCTTTTTTTTTTTGCAAAGGAATAACTTATTCATGCAAGACTAATGTGTACACACCTGCACCACACGCACACACACACACACACACAGAGTCATAGTCAGTATCCCTTTCAGAAACATAAAGGCAACGTCTCTGTGTGTGGTGGTCCATGTCATTAGCATAGCTAATCTGGTGCTAATGAACCAGTAAACTGTGCTGTTTTTAAATCCCTCACACACACGGACACACACACACACACACACACACACATAAAAAGATGCACAGACGCACAGTTGAAGAAAAGGTTGTCATAATATATGCGCGAGCAAGGCCCTTTGTTTACTTGTGTATGGCTGTGGGGGAGAGCAGAGATCATTTTAATCACAAAGGAAAAAGAGTTTTAATATCTTCATTACAGACGTGTCAGGATGAATGGATGATGCAACAGAGACGTTTTGACATAAGAGCGGTTGATGGTGCCGTAAAAAGACACCGCACTTCAACCCTCCAACCTAATGTTCACAGAACATTTTGTGGCTTCAGAACAAGCAACACAATTTCCATGTTGCACGGTGAACTGAAACCATTTATGGGGAAAATTTTGTCCAAACAGTTTTCACACATTGTCTCGCTTCTCTCTGTGGTACAACGGCAGTCACTCACAGCGGCACCGGTGATTAAAACATCAGTCGAAAAATGGCATTACTGGTGTGGTGCGAGATGAAGGTTGGAGGGGATTTGGGAGATTTAGAACTACAGTCGATGACATCGGTGTTTACAAACGCTGCACTGTGATTAGGAGGGTTGCGTTGTGTAATCGGCTTAGCGGTGAGCGAGGAGCAGGTGGGTTGGGCTGGTGGTGGGAGTGCGTGGTGGGGTGTTACGAGGTGGAGGCGGTGTTGGAGGTGGGGATGTGCAAAATGATGGCATTGATGATGAATTTATGCAGTTATGTGATGGCAGCTGCAATTTGTGTCTGCAGAACTTTGTCGTCGGTGGCCACATGTGCGCTGCTTAGTATAATGCGGTGGAAATTTTTGTTTTTTCGCATAATAAATGGGACTACAGCTGAAATGATTAGTCGACTAATTGATTTATCGATCGCCAAAAATTTATCAGCGACAGTTTTGATAAGCGATAATCGTTTCAGTCGTTTTTTAAACCAAAAACAGATAATTTTTTGTAGTTCCTGCTCCTCAAATGTGAGGATTTGCTACTTTTCTTTGTGTTGTTTGAGAGTAAACTGAATCTCTTTGGGTTTTTGGGCTATTATTTGGAATAATAAGCTATTTGGAGAGGTCACTTTGTACTCTGGGAAAGGCATTTTCCACTATTTTCTGACATTTTATAGACCAAATGATTAATCTATTAATAAGAAAATAACCGTAAGATTCATTGATAATAAAGATAATTTTTATTTTGATGCCCCTAAATGGGAGAAATTAAGACAAATTATGTGAAAATCCTGCATTCAAGTATTTTCTGCAGTACTAGGAGCGACTGTAGTGTTAAAGTCCTGTACTATACAGCTTTGTTGTTGGATGCTGCACATTCTGCATCCACTGTGGTTGTGGAATGAAAGCAGGTTGGTGTGCACAGGTGACTGCCATTAGTCAGTGGTGTGTGTATGTGTGTGTATGTGTGTGGATGAGGCTGCCTGAGCTGGCTGAGAGGCTGGCTGATGGATCAGAGGAGCATTGAGTGGACAGGACCTCATGATTGATACGCAGATAGGATATGAGGTGCTGCCTGCCACCCCCACCCCCAGCCACGCCACGCCAACCCGGCACCACCCGCAGAATATGAAAGAGAGGAACAAGAAGAGGCCGAACGGTGCGCCGACTGGAGAGAAGTTAGAAGAGAATGGAAAAGTGTGGAGAGAATAGGTTGAGTTAGTGCCGGAGAGGGAGAGAGCGGAGAAGATCCTGAAGGAGGAAAATGAAGAGGAGAGACAAAAGCGAGCACCGGGAGAGAGAACAGATAGGCCCGAGAGAGGGATATTATTCAGAAGAAATGAGAATAATAACGTCTGCATCGGAATATTGCAGGGGAGAAGATTAGGACCATAGTGGGGCCGTCGTGGGTTGAAGGGAGGGGATATTATTACCTTCTTTTCAATCTCTCATGTATAAATAAAAAATAAAGAGATACATGAAATAAGAATAATGCTCCATCATGTGTTTACCATCTATCGTTGCTTCCTCCTCCTCTCCTCTCGTTCTCTCTTTCTCCTTTTTTTCCTGCCCTCAATCAGAGGAGGGCCGGGTCCCCCAGAGGCAGTCAATCTTGCCCTGAAATGTAAAACAGACAAGAGGAGCAGATTACCTATTTGCCATTAATGTTTATTCTCTTTGATGTGAGCAGGCATATCAGGCTGTGAGTGAGTGAGTGTGTGTGTGTGTGTGCGTGCCTGTGTGAGGTTGATTGAGCGTATGCATGTATGTGCAGAT
This sequence comes from Sebastiscus tertius, assembly GCA_916701665.1. Taxonomy (NCBI): domain Eukaryota; kingdom Metazoa; phylum Chordata; class Actinopteri; order Perciformes; family Sebastidae; genus Sebastiscus; species Sebastiscus tertius. The sequence goes on along the minus strand of CAKAOH010026502.1, from coordinate 5,375 downwards.
TTGCGTGAATGCATGTTCACGGAGAAGGGTGGGGGGGTGTCACGGCCTAGTCCGCTGGGGGAGAGCAGAGCAGAGCGGAGCATGGCAGCAGCGGCGTACAGTGATCTGATGTGTACCCAGTTCCCCAACAAAGACGACGACGCAGCCTCTCATCACAGCCGGATCACAGGCACGTCTTTAGGTGAGCTCGGCGGAGCGGTGTAGTGCTGCGCTTTCATGGGCGTCCACAGCAGGGGTTAAATGTGTGTGGCTCAGTCAGTCATTCTGTCAGGCCTTCGTTCACTTAACAGTTCGCTTTAGAGGCGAACGGAGGAATGGCAGGTGCGACAAATCCACCACTTGACCCATCAAAGTGAAGCTGAGCTTTTCATTCATGGGTGGATATTCACACATGTGTGCTTGCACCCACATAGGTGAGCATATACCGCAGGGCACACACACACACACACACACAAATGCTTACATTTTCCTCATGAATATTTCAGGTGTGTGTTGTTGAGTTAGCAGAGCAGAGTGCTAGCGTCAGGGTTTAGCCCCGCTAACACTGGAGCAGCTTCATCTGAGGAGAGTGAGACTTCTAATTATCTGTCTCTCCCCTAGAGGAGATAGAAAGCAAGCTAAATCACCATGCTAGGATAGCCGACCGGAGTCAGGATTGTCTCAGTCCACCCCGGAGCCACAAAGGCCAGGATGAGTTCAGCTTAGTTAAAGCAAGGAGACTGTGGGTGGAGGCAACACAGACAGTAAGGGGCTGCATCTTAAAAGTTAAAAAATATGTAATTTTATGGTTGCTACTGCAAGTCCAAGTTGAAGTTGTGACATAAAGGTTTTCGTGGTGTAAAAATCAATAGTTATTATTCATTGTGGATGACTTTCTGAAAACGTACATTCCTAGCTTTACGCAAGATGTCATTGCTGTGTTTCAGTACAATAAAGAAGTTCAAAGGACGTGTTATGAATAAGCGCCCACCTGCTCAACCCGATATCACGCCAAAGCGTGTAATAGACCCGCCTGTCCACCAAAGGATAGAGTGTCAGTGTCCCGCTTTGCTTCGCTGAGGCGTGAATATTACATGCATGTATGAAGGTGCAGTACCAGTTGGGGGCAACAGAACCACTTTAGGCAATTTAGGTTTAGGCAATAAAACAACTTAGTTAGGTTTAGGAAAAAATGTCATGGTAGGGCTTAAAGTAAATATGGAAACTAAGTAAAATACGTATGGAAACAACGTAACATACATACGGAAAACACATAAACGTCACTACAAAACATCCAAAAAACATCACTAACATAATCTACAAAGCAAAACACACTGGTCTCGAACACTGGTCTCCTGGTTGAAAGTCCTGTGTTTGTTGGACACATAGATATATAATATTATTATAATTACAATGATAAAAATGATAATATTTTATATATATGGTTGACCCATCCACCTCCCCTCCTGCCCGCCATCAGCAGTCTTTCTCACTTTTTATTCTACATCACTAGCTTTTCCTAACGCCTTTTTGTGCAACTGGGCTGACCTGCGAGAGCAGATTACGTCCCAGATATAGTCTCCTGCTTCAAACGCTGACATGAAACATAGGATGTAATAATGATAATAATAATAATGAGTCACTTAAGTGATCCCCTTAGGCACATTCTGGTGTCCTCCTTCAGAGAGGTCAGAGGTCAGGGTTGACTAAAGACCAGCACCCAGAGCCAGCTAGTCTCATTGCCTTGGACTTTTGGTTATGAGACAGTCGACCACTAGGCCACCCTGTCATGTCTCGCTGCGGCTAGAATGAGGTAATCTAGATGTTTTAGCTCCATAGCTCTGCTTTCTGCACTGGAGATCACAGAAGGACTCCAGTCGTGTGTGTGTGTGTGTGTGTGTGTGTGTGTGTGTGTGTGTGTGTGTGTGTGTGTGTGTGTGTGTGTGTGTGTGTGTGTGTGTGTGTGGAGGGGTTTCTTGTGCTCGAAATCCTCACATCAGCATTCACCTACAAAACGCTTATGTGGCAGAAACAGAGCTGTGAGCGAGCCTCTGGAGTGACAGGAGGTGAATTAGAAAGTGATTAGAGGTGAATTCTAATTCACACTCCCGTGTGTCTGCCTGTCATTTGTAGGACAGGGCATTTGCAAACTAACGAGAAGAGTGTCAGACAGGTTGCAGCACAGACGCACACCGCTCAACAATAGCTGTCCAGCACACAAACACATGGCCGCGGCATATCCTTACAGACCAAATCACACACACACTCAGACGTAAATCGCACCCAGGGCACAAGTGGCTGGTAGGGAGTAGTAATTTTTGAAATTGGCAAATGACTTCCTTTTGCTTTATGTGAAAGACAGCTGGAGAGCTGAGCGACAGAGGAGACTGAGAGAGAAATACTGAAGTAAAGGCCATTGTCTTCCAGACAGTGTTTGACCTTTTTCCTCTACGCTTCCAGGCATTACACAAACATGCATAAATAAAGCTCTATCACCAATCTGATGGTCTTTTGTTTAAGATTTTGCAATTAATTGCAGAATAATTCAAAGTTGTCGGATCGGTAATGAACTACATACATAATTTCTATGAAAATAGATCTAGCAGAGCTATTTTTAACAATATTTCACTCAATCAAAAGGTAGAAATAAAAAAAAAAATAGGACACAGTTTGTTGCTTCCCTTGACAGACTTTGAATTAATTAATTAATATACACCTACCTCTATCTGTACACGATTAGACAACACAATAAGAATGACATATGCTTTTCATGGTTGAATACGCTGGGCAACTTCCTCTTTTGATCTAACCACCGAGGCAATTTTCTTCTTCTTTGCTAAACGTTACTAGTCTGATAGGCCTTTCAATTGATATGCCTTAACCCGTCGATCTCAATCACTGCTCTGCAGCAACGTAATTGACATATATGTTTGTTTACGTGTCAATTTTTCAATACTATTAAAGACAACCACTGATGCATTCATTTAGCCCGTAGGGCTCGGCAACACAAGGGCATTACTGAATAAGTGGTCTGGCAGATGCAGTCCCGTTTAAAAGAAGGCGTCTGTCTTTGTGTTTATACGTGTGATGGATCCTATTGTGGTAATTGAGTAGCTAATGACACAATCAGAGGTAGCTTCATTATTTACCTAGCCAATTTGTAAGTGTCATTGGCTATTCCAAGTAGGGTCGGATACTTAGGCAATAGTCTGATTGTATAGAAGTCTATGAGAAAATGACCCACTTCTCACTTGATTTATTACCTCAGTAAACATTGTAAACATGAGTTTATGGTCTCAATCACTAGTTTCAAGTCTTCTTCAATACAGCGTGATGTTCATTTAGTAAATTATGGTCGCATTTAGAGTAAAATAGACCATAAAGCAGGGTATGCTTTGGGGCATGGCTACCTTGTGATTGACAGGTCGGTACCACAGCATTTTTTAAAAATGTCTTATTCAGCATTCGGTTGCACTTAGCTCCATCCTCTTGGGCCACTTCTAGTTGCAAAAAAACAAGATGACGACGGCCATGAACTAAGATGTCGACAGCCAAAATGCAGAACAGTCCACAAACCAGTGGGTGACAGTATAGTACGTCCACTTCTTATATTCAGTCTATGCTCAAGATGTGTATGAGGTGGTTAAATAGTATCAGTGATAATGATGATGACGTAACATAGTTCTTTGAAGAAAAGTATTATTATGTAATATTAAAAAGTGTCAAAGAAAAGTAGTAGACATTGCTCAAAGTTGTAATGTAGGGCTGCAACTAACAATTATTTTCATTGTCGATTAATCTGTTGATTAGTTTCTTGATTAATCGATTAGTTGTTTGGTCTATATGTCAGAAAATGGTGAAATATGTTTCCCAAAGCCCAAGAAGACGTCCTTAAATGTCTTGTTTTGTCCACAACTCAAAGATATTCAGTTTACTGTCATAGAGGAGTAAAGAAACCGGAAAATATTCACATTTAAGAAGCTTAAATCAGAGAATTTTGAATTTCTTTTTTCTTAAAAAATTACTCAAACCGATTAATCGATTATCAAAATAGTTGGCGATTAATTTAATAGTTGACAAGAAATCGATTAATCATCGTAGCTCTATTGTAATGCACAGGGAGTTTTGCATACTTGCTTGGTTTCCCACATCCACACCTTCCACTGGTGCCATCATATCACATCTAATTGTTTGTCCAAACTCTGACAATGTAGGACTCTGCTTATGAAATGTGAAAATGTGAGTATTAAATTAAGCTCTTGACAGGGTTGTCATCTGTACCATCTCTCTTCCATCACCTTCAGGTCTCCAGAGACTGATGTGTGGTTGAGATGCAGCGAGGACATTCAGACCGAGATGGCTTTCATAAAGAAGGTAAAAGATGAGAGCATTAAAACACTGCACTTAATCTGTCCATTCAAATTAGATCCATTAATCATAATTAATTCGCTACATTATATTTCCCTACTTAATTACATGTGCTACAAAGGTATAATTGCCTTGAAGGATGCATATTGTGATCCATCATCCCTCCAGAGTGGTGTTGAATCTTCTCTGGTAATTAACAAAGGTGAGCTCGTCTGAGAGGTGTTGACAAGCATAGACGAGAGGATGCACTTATATTCTAAGCACTAGTACAGTATAATGACTTTTATAATACTGAGATAGATTCAATGGATATAGGAATAAATTAGTTACATATAGTATCCTTTGCGCATTTGCAACCAAATGTGTCTATTTCAGGATGAGACTGTCAGGTTTAGCTCAGTGATATTGGTTGGAATGTAAACAGGATAATATTGCTCTGTTGCACCATAGGAGAGGATTGATAGGTGGGAAATTAACTCTTCAGCAGCGCTGTTGACAATATAATCACGTTTTTTTTTTTTTTTGCCAGAGTTTACAGTGAACACATGGAGGGTCTAGGGAAAATAGAGGTAGGTGAGAGCACACAAGGATCAAAGTAAATCAAAAGAGATGCAAGCAGGTGAAAGTCATTAGAATTATTGTTGTGATACCCGCTGTGTGTCTGTTTGAGCTGTCACTTAAAAGAAAGAAAAATCGTGTTCGAATAGATGAGAACGGAAAATTATTCTGATCAAATTAATTTGAACAAAGCCCACTTTGCCTAATCATAAACTACATTGTAGAAGGGTCCTTTTGCCTTGTTGTTTCTCTACTGATTTACTGGAGTGACAAGCTGACCGGTGACTTCAGATTTGATTTGTTTTTTTGTGTGTTCAGCACGACATCTCTCTACTTTACGTTAATGAATAGAACAACCAAATAGTATATACTATATAATACTGGGGGCAATATTAGGGCATGCAATAGATCACTTCATTTTAAGAAAGCCTCCCACTGGAGTACAAGGCACAGCCTGCTGCACTAATGGA
>CAKAOH010026490.1:0-24446 GCA_916701665.1 Sebastiscus tertius | reverse complement strand
ATTATATTATATTATATTATCATTCTATGATGAGTTATTAGAGGAGAATTGAGAAAGGGGTAGGGAAATATAAGTTTTACTTCTACCTACTCCTTTTCGGACACTATTACTCTTGTTTTGTTTTTTTATTATTTTGTATCTGTTTTTATTTATTTTTCTGTTCGAAATAAAGTCATTCATTCATATATTATTTTGGAATATTGTAAACACTAGCCAGTCTGATCCACACTCCAACAGTTGGTGGTCAATAAACCTCAAAACAAGAAGAAGAAGAAGAAGAAGAAGAAGAAGGAAACCGGAAACTGTCAAGCATGTTCTTATAGAGGGCAACAAATATGACAAAGAAAGAAGGGAATTGCTATCAGGAGTAGATGATGGAAATATTACAATAATAATAATAATAATAATAATAACTTAGATTTATATAGCGCCTTTCAAGAAACCCAAGGACGCTTTAACAAAGACATAAATAAACACAACAAGTGGAACATAACAGTAGCTAAGGGCCGTAGGCCTTGGTGAAGAGGTGGGTCTTAAGAAGTCTCTTGAAGCTGTCCAGAGATGGTGCGTTGCGGAGCTCTGTGGGGAGAGAGTTCCAGAGGGTGGGGGCTGTCACACTGAAAGCTCTGTCCCCAAAAGTTCTCATTTTTGTGTGAGGGATGGAGAGCTGACCCGTGCCTGAGGATCTGAGGTTCCGGTACAATGGGGAATCTACTAGGAAAGATATCTAAGAAAGTACACAATCTTCTAATTAATTACTTAAGGGGCAACAGGAATAATGGAGAGAATTTAATTAATATTGTTATGATTGTTATTATTATCAACAAGCAATATTTTTAATTTAATTTAATTTAATTTAATTTAATTTAATTTTTTATTTATTTTCTTCTTTCCAATCTACTGCTCCATACTCCAGTCCAATTGGTGGCGGTAATTCACAAAATCGTTGTTCATCAACTACCAATAAACCTAAAAAAAAGAAGAAGAAGAAGAAGAAGAAGAAGAAGAAGAAGAAGAAGAAGTATTTTTAAGTATTTTATTTTGAAGGTTTACACAGGAAGTGCTAGTAGTGATTGATGCTAGTTTGACATTGACTGACTGCTGCTGGAGCTGCTGAACCCAAACAACACTTTCTCTGTTATCAATCACTAGTATTCACTTCTTCTGTCTTTAGTATATCACAACATCTGGGCTCGGCTGACTCGGTGAGTTATAAACAATGAAGGAAGCTGCAGAGGAAAGGTTTCTCCTCAGCTCGGTTTGACGTTTAGCTAGTAAATAATCTACACTAGCTAGCTGCAAGTAGCACTAATGCTAACTAACGCTAACCAGAGGAGCTAAAAACAAACACTTAATGTCAACAAACTTTTACCAAACTTACAGACTCTTTAAAGTTAACCTTTAATATAGAGTTCAAAGATAATTTACAGAGATATTAACCTGCTGTGAGCTAAAGCTAGCTCTGCTAACGTCAGTCTGTAATATAACTGTGTGACAGCTGAAGGACTGTTTGTTAGTTAGTTCACCTTGCTGGCTCCACAGGCCTCATTTTCGATGCAAAGTGTTGAATAATGTTAGTGTTACTGTATTTTACGTCAACATGCGTTAGTCAGTGAGCTAACGTTACATACAGCTTCATAAATAGCAACGTTAGTCTGCAAAATACTAAGAACAGCACTAACTAGTGATGGGAATTCAGACTCTTTCTAGTGATCCAGATCATTTGGCTCAGCTCACCATGAAAGAGTCGGCTCTTTTGGCTCCCAAACGGCTCTTCATTTTACCACTTCTGCCTTTTATAATTCAGCCAAATTTAGTGCTGTATTGACCTCTGATTAGTATGTGTGCACATATATCGCTTACATTATTCAATATAATGATACTAAACCTTATAATTTCCAGAATACCATCATTTTATGTGCTGCTGGGCGCTGCAAAAAAAGGTCACAAGAGAGTGTGTGTGGTTTTACTGTCAAACAAAATCAATAACAAGTCGTGCTCCTGGGTTAAAGGAGCAGTCCTGGAAGGCAAACAGGGAACATGAAAATAATTTACTTTGTCACACAGAGGGTGAAATCACTGGGAGAGGAGTTTTCCACACACACAAGTTTTTGTTTCCGACTGTCACTCATCTTCTCTGCTATTCGCACAACGCACCGCACCGCAACGCACCTTAGCGCACTGCAACGCACCTTATCGCAACGCACCTTATCGCAACGCACCGCACCGCACTGCACCGCACCTGCACTTTATCTCCTCCTCTCCCTCCTACTCTGTACCTGTAGACCGTCAGCGTGCCGCGCACCCCCGCCCCCCCTCATCACCTGTCATTAACACAACATTCGGTCACAGTCAGTGCATGGAGTGCCCGTGGCGCGGAGAAGATCATCCTCTTATTCTGCCTTGAATTAATTAAAGAAAAAAAACGTCTCTCGGATGGGAGCCGGCTCTTACCGTTCACTTAAAAGAGCCGGCTCTTTGAACTGACTAGTTCGTGACCAACACATCGCTAGCACTAACTTACATCTTCATTAAACATGTAGAAATTACATAGAGACGTTTGCAGTGTCCACAATGTAACCTTGAATTATTCTGACCAGTCTTTGTGTGTCTGCTTGTTTGTGTTTGTGATTACAGAAAGCACAGCTATGTGCAGCTGTGTGCGGAGCTCCAGGGCTCTGTCCCCTGTTCTGCTCCCCAGGCTGCTGCTGCTTCCTCAGACGGGGTACAGATTGGCCGGCAGAGGACTCTGGACCTCCCCGCACTGCATGGCTGTCGGTGGAGACTCCCCGCTCCCACTGCCCAGCCAGGCCCGTGTGGTGATCTGTGGAGGAGGTATTGTGGGAACATCAGTAGCCTTCCACCTTGCCAAGCTGGGCTGGACTGATATAGTGCTGCTGGAGCAGGGCAGGTGAGATAAATGTCTGCAATTGTAGTTGTTGGGAATGTTAGAAGTTTTAGTGGTTGTGGTGGGGGTCAGTTGCGTGTTCAGACTTTTTTTGGCTGGAGTGGCCCAAGAGAGGGGCACTGACTTATGCAGGGGTGGCATTAAGTATGTGCTTGTGCCCTATAGACTGTATATAAAGATGGCCAACACGTCTCCACTTCCTCCCGCTGTACACACGACATCTATTGCACGTCTGTCCATCCTGGAAAGGGGATCCCTCCTCTCTTGCTCTTCCTGAGGTTTCTTCCATTTTTTTCTCCCTGTTAAAAGGGTTTTTTTTGGTTAAGTTTTTCCTTATCAGATGTGAGGGTTGCACCGTCAAGGACAGTGGGTGTCGTATCCTGTACAGATTGCAAAGCCCCCAAAGGCAAATTTGTGACTATTGACAGAATTTCCATTACAATTGTGAATTTGGGCTATACAAATAAAATTGACTTGACTTGACTTACAGAAATGAAGCCAAAACAAAGAACGTACAGTATATTGCCAAGAAGTGAAAGTCAGTTGTTTGTTCCATTGCAACATCAGCGCCCAGCAGCAAAGCTACGCTTCCACCATTTTGGACAGAAAGCGACTACCGGACACAGTTTCTTATCTTCCTATGTGTACCATTTTAATTTAAGAGAGAGAGAGAGAGAGAGAGAGAGGGAGAGAGAGAGAGAGAGAGGGAGAGGGAGAGAGAGAGAGAGAATATAGATAGTTTCTTGGCAGGAGGCAATAGAGGATCAGTAAAAAGAGTCATCGATTGGATATTGTTCTGCTGATGCTGTGATATTGATGCTGTCCTCTCTCTTGGCAGACTTGGTGCAGGAACAACCAGACTGTGTGCTGGCATCGTCAGTGTGGCAAAGCCTATTTCCATTGAGTGTCAAATGGCGAACTACTCCAATAGTCTTTATCAACAGCTGGAGGAGCAGACGGGGGTTAAAACAGGTCAGCCACTTTGATATGTTTTGCTTTCACTCATATTTAACTTATCCTGATGCTATTCATGAAGACAGAGGTTTATTATATGACTAATATTATTATCCTTACTGCTAATAAATTACCATAAACATTTTCCAGATGCAAGTGACAACCCGTTCTTTATCTTTTATCTTTGTTAATATTTTATGAACATTTTTACTTGTATCTCTTTAGGGGATATAGAGGTATACAGTCCATCCTTCTTTTCAGGCAATGAAGCAAACAGTCACTGCATACTCAAAGTATTGCATTGCAGTCATTTTTCCAGTAATGCAGCTGAAACATTTGCTAGCCATTTCCTATAGAAGTTCAAGACATTGTTTAATGTGTGTCGCCATAACACTTCCTGTATGTTTTGGCCTTCTAAAGCTAGAATGATAATACCCTTCAGTTTTGAGTTGGCTTCACTTTGCTTGTGTAGAGTTTTTGAGTGGGGAATAGCCTTGAGTAGTTTGAGACCTGCTGAGTCACATACTATTTGGTTTGGTGTGTTTGTTTGTGTCTTTCAGGTTATGTGAAGACAGGGTCTCTGTGTCTGGCCCAAAATCAGGATCGTTTCCTCTCTCTGAAGCGCCTGGCATCCCGACTAAAGTAAGGCCCCTAAAACCTCAAGTCAATATTTAGTAGAGAAACCTTTGGCAGGATCTACTCCTTCTAGTTGACGTGGCAGCTTTGCACTTGGGGACAAAGAAACTTTTCTCATACTTATTTACCAAACTGCTCGGGCTCTGTCAAGTTGCACAAGGACTTTGAGTGAATTTTCAAGTCTACCCACCAAATTCTTGATTTAATTTCGGTCTTGACTCTGACTTGGTCACTCCAGGACATTAACTTTTTGCCTGGTGGTGGTGGCATAATGCTGTAAGATTACTTTTATTCTTTGACTGGAATGAATTTTATTAGTGGTAGAAAATCACATCTACGTTCAGCTCCCATATCGTCCACCTATGGGAGCTGAATGTGATCTTCACATCAAAAGGGGAAATAATGACAGCTGTGATGCAGATGTTACACTGTCCACATCTTCGATTTGATCCAATATTTGAATGATTCAGAGTTCTGAAACCAGGTTAGATATGCAGGGCCTTTTAAAGTATAAAATCTATATTATTATTACGCTTTCATCTTTATCTTTTTCACTTTATCCTTAGGGTAATGGGGATCAGCTGTAACATCATTAAGCCTAAAGAAGTGGCCAAACTCCACCCTCTTATTAATATTCATGACCTGGTGGGGGCGCTCCACCTCCCTGCAGACGCTGTGGTGTCTCCGCCTGATGTTAACCACGCCCTGGCTGTGGCTGCCGCTGGACAAGGTAAGAGACTCAAGCTCACAACTTGCCTTTGATTTAGCATTAATGAACAATTATACCAAATGTTTTACAAATCAGTACTTGTTTTCTACCTTTTAATTCTAACCCGTTTTACTGTTTCTTCATCTGATTCTCCTCCTCTTCGTTGGCACCTCGTCCTCCCTTTTCTCCTGTTTGCTTCCTCCTACACCTCCTTGTCTTTCTCATCCTATCCAGGGGTTCAGATCCTGGATAGAACAACTGTTCAGCAGGTTCTGGTGGAGAAGGGTCAGGTGATGGCGGTGGAGACTGACCGTGGCTCCATCGAGTGTGAATACTTTGTCAACTGTGCTGGACAGGTAAAGCTTGGAGTGGGGCTGTGGGATACAAATGTGGGAGCATCAAAAAGTCCCAGGGGAATTAATGAGGGAAAATCTTTGTAAGCATTTAGGAAATTATTCTTTATGTCTGTCTTAATTCCACATAAATCTTGGTCTGTTTCTCACCAACATTATGCTAATGGATAAACGCAGTAGGACTAAACAAATTGGCTGACATGACCGATTGCAGTGTCTCCAATATGTGGCCAAACTCCTGTGGTCAGAGCAGCAGATAGATTTATTTGTTCTGTCTTTCTTTGCTCTAGTGGGCTTACGAGCTGGGCCAGGCTAGTGAGACAAAGGTGTCGGTTCCTCTTCATGGCTGTGAACACTTCTACCTCCTCACCAAACCTCTCCAGGAGTCACTTCCACCCAGCACGCCAGGTCTCATACAGGAAAATTGACTCGTTCTTTCAGCAGGCACAGCTGCTAATGGATTTTAAGTTCCAATCACGTTTACTGTTTTGCCAGCTAAATATGATGTCTGTAATAGAGAAGAACCTTTGCGTTTTGATAATTGATTTCTTGGTTAATTTGCTGGTAGAGTAACTCATTGCATAGTATATTACTGCAACAAGCATCTCCCAGTCTATTCCTAGTTAACACCCAGTGACACAAAGTGAAGTCTGCTCTGTGATTGTATGCTATTACACTTTGAACACTATTTTTGTAGCCTACACCTCAATTTAATGAGTAGTTTCACCATCATTACAGTGGAGCATGTGTCAGTGTTCTGCTGGTTGAATGAGTGGGTGTTTGTGTAAGAGAGAGGATAGAAGGCTGTGACATAATTTAGCCACTTGGCCCCTTGTATTGATTTGATAATATACTCTAAACATGGAAAGCCAAAATCATTATTTACCATCAAAGTAAATTTTTCTGCATGTTCATGCCTGTTGCAGTACATGAGGTTAGGCAATCTCACTGAGTCTGTGTCTTGTCTCCAGTGGTGCTCGATATGGACGGCAGGATATATGTACGGCCGTGGCAGGGAGGCCTTCTGTCAGGGGGATTTGAGAAGAACCCCAAACCCATCTTCACTGAGGGCCGCAACCAGCTGGAGATTCAGAACATGCAGGAGGACTGGGACCACTTCGGTAAGGGAGGGAGGGATCATAACCTTTTGCTATGCATCAGCATTCCTGGGCAGAATTCACACATTGAATAGTAGATAAAAATCTTGTGATCAATTAATTTTAAATATTTGGTTTTGGTGTCAGCCCCTCTGAATGAAATGGCAATCCTCTGTAGACTCACCATTTTTAACTACTTGTTGTACTTCATAAATCTTTGTGAAGGATCAGGTCATGGTTTTATAGTAAGTATAGTATAGTAAGTATACACTGAGCATCTCTATTTTAGGCTGCTCTATTTTGGGAAACATGTTTAGCCCAATATGATTCTTGTACTGGTGACCTGATCTTTCCATTGCATTTCAGATATTTTTTGTTGACGTTAAAGTCATGGTGTTCAGTTTATTTTCCTTTATTTTTATTTAAAGTGTTCCTCATTGCAGGTGGGCTTTTGAAATACAATTTCATGCTGTCAGTTTAACTGTAAGCAATGCCAGTTCAAAGTACACGTCACACATGTAAACACACACACCTGTCTTTTGGCCTTGGCCTTAAGCTAGTAATCTGAGATTCCTCATGCAGCTTGACGGATTGTCGTAAAGACAGCCGTAAATCACCAGTCGGCCCTGAAGGGGAGCAAGGCAAAGAGTCAAACTAATCTGTCATCGGGCGTTCTGCAGTTGTAATTATAGATATTTTTTACATTACCTAACATTTGTATATTATACTTTACATAAATATACAGTATGTTGGACTGAACACCAGTTCAAGTCTCTAGAGTTTGCCCTTTTATCATGGTGGTTCACAAGTCTGCGATTTAAAAACATGAAAACAAGTTTAAGAGCTTATGTGTTGCATTTAGGTACCAAGTGATTACCAACAAGAGTCCATCACATCTTACAGTTTCTACTGGCAATGCATTTTTACATTGTACTGTCACATTTGACCCACTGGGTCAGCTTTCATGTTGGAAAACCTGCTGGATTGTTTATAGCACAACATGAGGGAAAGGGTGCATTTCGTGCTGCGCAGCAGGAGCTTTATCTTGTTAAGTCTTTTTAATAGTAGATGGTCTTGTTCATTTTTGTTTTTCAGTTATTTGAAAAACCATATAGAGGGCCAGGAAGACAAGTTGCAACCTCATATATGTGGCAGGAAGGAGTTGGGTTCATGGAAAATGAGGCTTTAAATGCTGAGAAATCCTAAGACTCATGGTACAGCTGGCATAGCTTTAGGCCAACAGTTGGTCGAGTTTGTTTATGCTAATTATATGAAATTATTACTGATTTGCAATATATTGATGTGGACTTTTTTAGAGAATGTCTTAATAGAGATTGTACAGAAACCTTATTGTCTTCTACCTCCAGAGCCGATGCTCAGTGCCTTGCTGAGGAGAATGCCGGGTCTTGAATCAGCTGAGATCCATCAGCTGGTCAACTGTCCGGAGTCCTTCACCCCTGATATGCGCTGCCTGATGGGGGAGACGCCGGGTGTCTCTGGCTACTACGTGCTGGCTGGGATGAACTCCTCTGGCCTGGCTTTTGCTGGAGGAGCTGGCAAGTAAGCATGGGTCTAAGTGTATTTGTCAGAAGATAGCCTACAGTATTTGTAAGGGCAAACATTACCAAAATGGTTTTGAAGACTTGACTGTGCTTTATTTGACACCTGAATACATTATCCTGGAGGTGGACTGAAATATCTTTTACTCAGAAAATAATTCAGCCTCTGTTTATTAATTTCACTGATCAACTTTGTGATATGCTTTGATTGAATTACAATGAAGCACAAATGGCATGCTGTGTGGTTTGGTATCCAGGTACCTGGCAGAGTGGATGACCTACGGCTACCCCACTGCCAACGTCTGGCCACTGGACATCAAACGCTTTGGCAACCTGCAGAGCAGCCGGACCTTCCTGCGACACAGAGTAATGGAGGTCATGCGTGAGTAGTGAACTCTTGTTACAGTTTATATGTTAGGTGCGTCTTAAAAACTATACTCGCATGCCCATTATGTTCATGTCATGTAGTCATGGGAGGCAAAATCCACAGTCCTCGTTCTGTGCAAAATATAGTCTAAAGTTCAACTGAAGATAATAATGTCGAGGTCAGACTAAACAAGAGGGTATTTTCCCAAAGTTAGTCTTTTTAAATACAAAACCCCCTCTTTGTTTTACTTTACTTCCACTGCTGTTCAGCTAGGACACACTGTCCACTGCATTTTTGGATTTTGAGAGGAGAAACTATTTCAATGTACATACAGTGTGTGACTAGAGAGATCTTTTAACCAAAGAGACTTACAAAAAAAACACGGCCTACATTTCTACTGTGAGTGGTTAACAACAGCATACAGGGGTGAAGGTAATAAAAAAGTTACACACTGTATGATTGAGCTGTTTTCTCGAGACGAGCAGCACCACCAGCACAATTAACACCTGACAACTCATAAATTCATAATGTAGAATTTCCCACTAGGGTTTTCCAACTGGCCTCCGTCAGCCCAACAACTGGAGATTGCCGATATATTCGCTCCCACTGCCGTAGTTTCTGCTGGGTGATCAGCTGATCTAGCGGCGGAGCATCGTAAAAAACACGACAGAAACAAAATTAAACTCACCAAAACCATCTCGGGTTAGTCTTTCCAACAATCACCAACTCTGATTTGATCAAAATAAACTCTTACTGTACACCATCAAATTGGATATGAAAATATGCTGGCTCTGCACGCTGTTTCCCCCGCTGTCTCTCTCTCTGCCTGCAGAGCAGCAGCTGTGCGGTTCTCATTCTTCGGAGGACGACCATTGAGTTAGAAAAATAAAATAACAAACGCGCCCAAAAAATACAACAGCAATGTACTCAGTCAATTGCCGGTATATTTTTCAAATTGCCAAACCCTTAAAGGTAGTTGACTATCCTGATGATGTCAAATGTTTTTCAGCTTTGCTTTGGTATGATTATGTCTGCGCTTCCAATGTGTCTGTGTGTGTTTGTGTTTCCAGCCCTGCTGTACGAACTAAAGGTTCCTCGCTGGGACTTTCAGACTGGGCGCCAGCTGCGGACCAGCCCTCTGTATGACCGCCTGGACACCCAGGGAGCTCGCTGGATGGAGAAACACGGTTTTGAAAGGCCCAAATACTTTGTTCCTCACGGAAAAGGTACAGATCACTCACCAGCAACATTCTCTTTATCCTGAAGTCTTTAGGAAATTTCAGAGAAAGTGATTTTTTAAAAAAAACTGATTGTGTGTAGATTTGCTGTCTCTGGACCAGAGTAAGACCTTCTACAAGCCGGACTGGTTTGACATCGTTGGAGAAGAAGTGAAATGCTGCAAAGAGGCCGTCTGTGTCATCGACATGTCCTCCTTCACCAAGTTTGAACTGACTGTAAGTCTCTATGCACTATGGACATCTTGAGAAAAATGATTTAAAAATGGCAGAGTATGCAAGTCTTTGTCAACTGGGAGGATTGGATGCAGCAGTTACTGTATGTATTCAGTCCTTGACTAATACATCCACTGGGGTGAAGTCATTTAAGTTGAACCTTGTGGTCTGTCCTGATGTCCCAGTCAACGAAGGACCAGGCCCTTGACCTGCTGCAACATCTGTGTGCCAACGACCTGGATGTTCCCGTCGGACATATCGTCCACACCGGCATGCTGAATGAGAGGGGTGGCTACGAGAACGACTGCAGCGTGGTCCGCCTCAGCAAGAACAGGTTGGTAACACCGAGACAATAATACCATAGACGTGCAGTTGACCATTAAAATAACTCCCATTCTTGTCCCCTCTCCAGCTTCTTCATCGTCTCTCCGACAGACCAGCAGGTCCACTGTTGGTCCTGGATAAAGAAACACATGCCCAATGACCCACACCTCCACTTAGAGGATGTCAGTTGGAAGTACACCGGTAAGCACACAGCACTGTTGCTGAGGTCCTGTGGTGACGTCGCCATCTAGTGGCCTCACAATGTTAAAGGGTGGAAGCAATGCACCAGAATCCCACATCCACTCTCTGCTCTTAACCCAGCTATTTAAGTGGCCTGATTTTGGGTTTGGTGTTGAAATCAGACACTCAGGGGACCGAGAGAACAGTTAATTACATGTCCAAGATCTAATTTGTATAGTTGTAATGTAATTACCTTAACTCTTTGAAATGTGAGCAACACTAGATCTACATTCTATTTTTATATCCAACTGAGGAGCTCTATCCCAGAATGTACCCATGGACTTGTACAATATGTTTCTACACTAATGATCAAAATATTCATTATGATGATATTAATTTCCTACAAAGTTCCCAAGAGAATTAGCTCATGTTTTGTAAAAACTATGAAACATTCATAACACACTGTGCGTTCCACCACCCATATACTGCTCCTGAACTGCCTGAAACAGCTTGCTTGAAGTCCCGCCTTTTCATCGGTTATGTGGTGATGTCACCAAGTAACACATTTGCGTAACGACTAGTTTGACACGCCCTCAAACAAAGCTAGCAGCAGCAGCAGGAGCTCAAACAGAGTGTTTCAGACAGAGGGGGAAAAGAGGTGCTGCAGCACAGCCGGTATGAGAAAAAGTAAAACGTTTTTGAACATTAAAGCATGTAAACATGTTCTAGTAGAAATCCAAAATACAAATATGAACCTGAAATTAAGCATGATAGGTCCTCTTTAATTGTGAACTGAGTTAGGAAACCTTTAGGTGGAAAGTACCTGACCTGAGCTGGATTTTTTTAGTGTTTATAACAGTGATTCTTTACCCACAGCTTTAAATCTGATTGGACCTCGAGCAATGGATGTTCTGGCCGAGCTGTCATATGTTTCCATGACACCTGACCATTTCCCCTCCATGTTCTGTAAGGTAGGAAACATTAAATCTAGTCTCAATAATATTAATAGAGTGATCGGAACAATAGTGGTGATAGCTGTAGGAAGAGTGGTAATATGAATTGTTGTAACTGAAATAGTTGCAGCTGCAGTACTTTAGGTTACACCTGTGGTTGTATTAGTGTTGCTAACAGCAGCACAAGTAACTGTTTTTACTCAGTTATTAACCCCACATTGACAAGAACTCTATTGTGTGTATGTGTGTTTACAGGAGATGAGTGTCGGCTATGCCAATGGGATCAGAGTGATGAGCATGACTCACACTGGAGAACCGGGTTTCATGCTATACATACCTATAGAGGTGCGTCCTGCTCACATCTGCACACACAAAACAATATGGATCCCGTCACCATTCCACAGAATGGTTGGTAAAGTTTAAGAAAGTGCTACGTACTGTATGTCTAACATTAGTAATCTCCTCTGCCCTCCACAGTATGCACTGCACGTGTACAACGAGGTGATTTCAGTGGGTCAGAAGTACGGGATACGTAACGCAGGCTACTACGCACTGCGCAGCCTCCGCATCGAGAAATTCTTTGCCTTCTGGGGTCAGGACCTCGACACCTTCACCACCCCGCTGGAGTGTGGACGAGAGTTCAGGGTCAAGTTTGACAAGGTCAGTTGACAGTTCAGCTGTGTAAGCACAGCAAACTGTATAATGTCAGCCAGTGAGGATTCTGACTGATGCTCTTTGGTTTTGGGTTACAAAAGGGCTTTTATTTGGCATTATGGTGGTTCAGTCAACAGCAACTCCTTGCTGTGTTACACGGTAATTTTAGTAGGGTTGTCAAAGTTAACGCATAATAATGTGAACGCAAATTTGTTTTAACGCCACTCATTTCATTTACGAACATGCAATTTTTGAATTGAATCCAGAAAACCTGGCATGGGATCCTTTGACCTCTGTTCTCAAGATATGTGAATGAAAATGGGTTCTCTGGGTACCCACGAGTCTCCCCTTTACAGACATGCCCACTTTATGATAATCACATGCAGTTTTGGCAAATCATAGTCAAGTCAGCAAACTGACACACTGACAGCTGTTGTTGCCTGTTGGGCTGCATTTGGCTATGTTATGATTTGAGCATATTTGTTATGCTAAATGCAGTACCTGTGAGGGTTTCTGGACAATAGTTGTAATTATTTTGTTTTGTTAATTGATTTCCAATAATACATATATACATAGATCTGCATAAAGCGAGCATATTTGTCCACTCCCATGTTGATAGGAGTATTAAATACCTGACAAATCTCCCTTTTAAGGTACATTTTGAACAGATAAAAAATGTCTGATTAATTTGCGATTAATCATGATTTAATATTTTAATCGATTGACAGCCCTAAATTTTAGTGAAGGGATTCAACAATGAGTGTTGATGCATTGATTTTCGTCTATTACATTATGACACTATGACTTTGCCAACCTGATTTACAATTGAAGTTATCGCTTGAATTTTACACTTGTTTTTAACTTTGAAGAATAATAAAAGGTACTATACCATCTGCATTGCTATATTGTTATAGTCTTTGCTAGGATGTAGAGATAAAACTGTCACCAAGCTGCACCTGCAGGCACACAACAGGTGGCACTTTACACCAGCAGTGGTAAAGTTTGTTATCACCCTCATTTTGAAAATAGTACAACATCAGGTGTGCTGCTGTCTGCTGCACGCAGCAATAACATCAGCACAGTATTAATGACTGGACCTCAAAGAGTACAGTTGGTTTCACAGATGAGCAGAATCAATGTCTTTACCATAAAGTTTATCGAATGTTTGAAAAGAAAAGTTGTTTCTTGCTGCTCCTAACAGAACTGCTCAGTGTTTGTAGATGAATTGTTTGTAGACCATGTCCCATAACACCTAACAGTGCTCCTTCCTTTATCCTTCCCACTTTCTCCTCTCCTCCACTTTGCCTTGTTTCCTCTCTTTGACTCTTACTTTCTTCTACATCTTTCTTCCACATCTTCTTTCTCGTCTGTCTTCCCTCTATGCCTCCATCAGGACACAGACTTCCTCGGTCGCGAGGCCTTGCTGCAGCAGCGTCAGGACGGCGCGTCTCGGCGTTTCGTCATGCTGGTTCTAGAGGACCACGACACCGAGCTGGACTTGTGGCCGTGGTGGGGCGAGCCCATCTACCGCAACGGCCAGCTAGCCGGGACGACCACCAGCAGCGCCTACAGCTACACTCTGGAGCGCCACGTCTGCCTTGGCTTTGTATCCCCGCCGCCAGGCCCAGAGGGGCTCCCCACACCCATCACACCGGACTTCATCAACCGCGGGGACTATGAGGTGGACATTGCTGGCCAGCGCTACCCAGCCAAAGCCAAACTCTACCCCTTCAGCTCCCTCTTCACCCAACAGAAACGCCGCAAGGAAGACATGGAGTTGAGCAACCTCCAGGGGAAGTGATGCAGAGTAGTAGACGCTCCTTCAGTCCTTCAGTCCACTCCTGCACTTAACCTGGCAGTGCCAACCTGTCGTCCCTTTCCTAGCTCCTTAATCGAGGGCTGATGCACAATCACTCCTCGTCTCTCTAGTATTTAACTTCCACGCTGCATCTCCCTCTTTAAAAGTGCAATATTTAAGAGGCACCAAATGCTTGAGCTGTATCAAATGCAGCAACACAACAATACTCTCCTGTGTCGTCAAAGTCTGCAGTTGTTCTTCAGCCATGCTCTGCTTCACACTCAAACACGGTCCACGGTTTACTGGCAAAGTCTGCGCCCGCCGGTTAAGTGCCTTTGTCAAGGCAACATCAACAATATGTGTTGAGGACTCTGTCACTTTGTTCACTTTAACCCATCCAGAAGGGATTTAGACTGACAATCCTCTCCAGTAGTTTTTTCCAGTCACTGTGACGTTTCCACACGGCGCAGTCTGGAAGAGTCTGAAAGAAACGTCACTCGATGCTGACGTGCACACGCCTACACAGTCGATGCAGTTGTTGTCATTTTACAAATCGTAAATTTGCTGCTGTAAAGAATATGAGTGATGTGATGTGGCCTAATTCAGATACTTTATACTGTCCACTACTATATCATCCCCACTATATTATCCTTCTCAGTCAGGGGAAAGAATCAGGTCGTCTGATGTAATCATTAGTAAACCATTGTTTACACCTCTTCCAGTCCTGTTAGAAAGGCTTCCCAGGCTCCTGAAAACTTAGAAAGTAAAACAAAATTAGCTTTTCCTCCCTGATTTTGTCATTTTGTCTTCCAGCTGTCCTGGTGTTCTTCTTCTGCTGTGTGTCGAGCTTGTGGTAATGTATTTACGGTAATATAATCCGCCCTGTTATTTATGTTTTGTGGTCGTTTTAAAGCGGCGTTGCTCTTTTGATGTTTCATTGAGGTGTTGTTGAATGTGTGGCTGACGTTCGGTGACTCACAGATGAGGGAAGGCAGAATGGGAAAGCTGCGACTGGAGCTGTAATCCCAGACATGTTGGTTGGAATCCACGATATCTTACATTGGTGATTTGATGTTTGCCTGATCTAGAGTTAACAATGTTTGCGTAAAGGAAGGACTTCATTGCGATTTGAAATAAAGCAATGTATTTTTGTATAGCTAGCGTGTATAAAATCTCTATTTTCAGTACTGCAACTTTTTTCTAGCCAATCAGCTTTAAGTCATATCAGCCGCATGAATCATCTATCAGTTGTTTCATTCTTGCAGTTGTCCCTTTTGTTATTTCAAATGCTTTCCAGAATTATTCTGTACATGTACATGTCATTTGTCAGCAACAGCTTTATGTATTCCTACAAGTAATTTGGTCCCTTTGCCCCCTTTCAGAGGTCAAAAGTCAGGGAGAGCTACAGATCAGCCGGCCTGGAGCTGGTAGGGATTCACTTCAGCCAATCACATCATAAAGGGGAAATAGTCGACAGTGGAGTGTGTGAGTACTGTGTGTTCCTTCTTGATGTCAAAAGGCACCGAACTGTATGTTCCCCTGCCGGGAATCTGAAAACTAGTCTGACTGGCTAAATAGTTGAGCTAAAACCAGCAGGGGTGCTTCTGAGCTCCGATATGCTGCTTCCTGATATCGTCATATTTAAATATGTATGCAGATTGTTTTACTCGATCTTATTTCCAGCATTTAGTAATCAACTGTGCTTGATAAGGGTAGCACATGCTAAAATGAAAGGGAATATGTGAACAGAAGGATAACAACACCCAGTGATTGACAGGCCTTTGAATAGATAACTCTTGACACCATTTACATCTTTATTAATGTTTTAGTTGTTGTTTAGAGTTGTTTTTGTTTGTGAATCAAAAAAGAACCCTTTTTACAATTATGATCAGTTGAGTAACAAACGTTACAGTGTAACTCCAACTCTTGGTTTATACCTGTAATTTATATGGTTGGAAAATTACAGATTGGTACTTTGAATATTTGCTCAGTTTGACTACAAGATTTTTTTAAATTTCCTTTTTAAAAATCCTCCTGATCTCAATTTAAGGAGGATCCTCAGCAGCACCAGTTAAATTAGTTTGGTGTCCGTCTGAAGCACTTTTACCTCTGAAAGGGGGAAAAAAAATTGCAGTATGTTTTAGTTTGGATATCTGAAGATCAGATGCTGTGTTGACAAAAACAGGACTATGGAAAGCCTCACCAAACCATCATACTTGTTTTAATCTGACTTCCTTTTCTATTACTTTGCTAACATCTCAGGCTTTTCCACTACAACAGACGTACTATGTGAGAATGTATACATAAGGTCAACTGATGCATTAGTTGCTGGTATGAACTCTGAGATCAGAGTCAGACGTCACTTTTAAGGGCTAATTTCTTTTAATGTGCGTTATGTTTATAAAATGTCGTTAATATGAAATGAAGCATTTTTACATGTGAGAGTGCAGTCTATCATCATCAGTCTGGATTCAGTTTCAGAGCTGTGACCCGACCTCGTAGTACTGTAGTAGCAACATTCCTCTACATCAGTGGTACTCTGCTTTTGGCTGTTTGTGATACACTTTTGGGTCCTCATTTATACAAGCATCTAACACGTTTTAGACTCAGCATTTCTCATATCAGCATTGTATGAATAAGGCCTCATTAACAACAGTTCAAGCTAATCATATCCGTCAGTTTAACTACAGGAGCTTGAGATTAATGGAGTCCCTGTTTTGTATCTTCACTGAGGCTTCATATGGAGTCCAGCAGCCGTGAGCACACCTCTGGATTGTGTGTGAAGGTGTCTGAAACACAATGCTGCTGTGTTGACACTGATCACTTGACCCATTAGGTCACATCAGCTGTTATGATTTGCTTCTCCAACTGTCCGACCACATTGTCGAGTGTATGATTTGAAGGGAAATGGCCCCGAGCGTTTGCACTAAACAAGAGCAGCCTGCTGTTTTTTGTTCTTGTACAGTATGTGGTCAGAGGCTTTTTATGGTATTCTAGGGATCAGAAAACTGTACAAACACTATAGCACTTGGTGCAGAGAGCGCTATAGCTGAATATCACGTATAATGTATACCATCCAAAAAATTGAAGGCAAAAAATGTAACTTCAGTTGAGGTCTGGAAAAGCATGTAAGGAAAAGTCTGTAATGATTACTAATATCGGTGAAGTGGTTGTTGTCTTTTTCAGTGCTGAAACACAGCGACACTCCACACCTCTGGATGAGTTTGGTGCATGTTTGTCTCATTTAATGTTTCCATCATAACATAATGTGTGTGTGTGTGTACTGGACTGATCTGTAAATGCCAGCGTTTTCTTCAGAGCTTTACTATAATGTATTTATATCATGTTAAAAGAGATGTTTGGCTGTCTAATGTACTTCAACTATAATATAAAGAGAACTTTGTTGAATTTGCTTCTTGTGTGTTCACTTCAGAGATGTGTGTGTGGTCCAGTGGTGTAGTATAACTCTCTAATAACACGGTCGGGTTCAAGGGTCCAGTCCCCATGGCGACCAGCTGTGTCCAAACAGAAGACGTGTGCAGCATTGATGCCGTTTCTCTTCCCACACAGAGCCATCAGTCTGTTTCTGCTAATGAACATCAGCAGTGAGACTGAAGGTTTATTCGTGTGTCAACAGTCGCAGCAGAGGACTGCGACACCTGCGCTCCGCTCATTAATAACACCATCTGCAATTATTTCCACTAATGAATTATGTAAGTTCAGCTCAGGGCCGGGGGAAAGTTATACAAGAAAAACACTTTATTATTAGCATATTACAACACAACTCGCTTCCTCCTGTTTGCACGTTCTGGTTCGGAGATCACGTCCTTCTGGCTTTGCGTGGGCGGCATCCGTTGTGCGGCACGGGGGTGTTGTCGGTGATCGATACCACCTCCAGGCCTCCCATCGTCAAGCCTTTGATCGCAGACTGCACAACGGAGGAAAAGGGCATTCGTTTGTTAATGAAGCTAATGGGAAGAGATCAAGATGTCTGAGGCTCCTCAAACAAGCCTTAAATTACCCTCATTATAAAAAAGACTCATTAATTAGAGGTCTTCTTTCTTCATGCAGTGACAGCTTTATTTGAGCTGCACTCCCACTATTACATCAACACAGCATCTTGTGATCCTGCGATCCTATTGTGCCTCTTTAAACTTTTATGTGCCATCTTGTAACTTATAATGAAATAACCATGAATAAAAGAGTAGACCAGCAGTTATAAATATATAGACACATTAAGTAGAGTTGAGGTTGGTTTAATTGATTAATAGATTAACAGAAAATGTATGGCTAATAATTTTGACAACTGAATAATCGTTTAAGTCATTCTGGTTCCAGCTTTTCAACTTGCTGCTTTAATCTGTTTTATACCATTGCTAATTGAAAACTGTCACTATTTTAAGATATTGATAAATTATCTACTTGTACCAGCAACAATATTCAAGATTTCTAAAGGTTGAATAATACGATTTACAATAATTTAAAGGGGACATATCATGCTCATTTTCAGGTTCATACTTGTATTTTGGGTTCCTACTAGAACATGTTTACATGCTTTAATGTTCAAAAAAACACATTACTTTCCTCATACTGTCTGTCTGAATATTCCTGTATTCACTGTCTGTCTGAAACGCTCCGTTTTAGCGGCTGTGTCTTTAAGAACCCCTCATGAAAAAGCCCAGTCTGCTCTGATTGGCTTGTGAGAAAAATATGGTGCACCTTTGTAAAGGTAGTTCTCCAGCTGTGGGTGGTTTATTCTAATGAGCCTGCATGTGACATAGGAAGGGGAGCCAACGCTGAATGGCTTGTTGAATCTGATCTAGGCAGCCCACAATAAACTGACTGGGTTGTCTTATTTCACAGTTTGTGGGTTGGTAGGCACTCCAGATACCCAGCTGGATCAGCACAAGCACTGAAAAAGTGAGTTTTTCACGACATGTCCCCTTTAAGACATTTTGGGGGCCTACAGATACACTGTAATTGGACCTCAATGGCAATAATGCACAAAAGAAACAGTTACATATTTTCTTCTTCTCACCTGACGTCCAGGACCGATACCTTTGACCACAACACGGACAAACGTCACTCCCTTCGCCGTGGCTTTCTGTTCAGAGGAAAAGACACACAGAAGATTGATGTTTACATGTGCAGCCGTCCAGAACAGCTAGATACGTTTCATTTGGTACATTTCCAGAATTAAGAGAAATTAACTTCACTGCATTGTATGAATACTGTTAAGAAGTCACCTTTATATGTGCAAACAGTAAAAAAAAAAAAAAAAAGGCCATCAACATTTTGTTACATTAAAACTCATATACAGGGAAGTAACAACCTATATCTGTTGGTGATAGTAACTGACATATTCTGAAACGCAGCTTTTTCTTGTGTTTAGCCACTTACATGTTGGATTATGATTGTTGTAGAGATAAAATTATCGATTAATGCCTAGTTACAGTTTCGCAGTTGTGAGGATTTGCTGCTTTTCTTTGACTAATGTGATAGTAAACTGAATATCTTTCGGTTTTCGACTCTCCGTCACACAAAACACCTTGAGCTTTTTGATTTAGGGCTGTCCTTGACTAACACTCATACGATTTTGTTGACTAATCGATTAGTTGATTTTATCAACAGATCTGTAAAACTGAGTTTCTCCAAAAAGAATCCCACAAAAGAACCACTTTAAATCTTGTGTTTACCAGAGATGTGCTCATAAGTTTATGGAAATAAGTCATTCAGCATGAAAAAAGCGTAAAAACGTACTAAAGAAATCTTATTCGACTAAGACCAAAACAACCCAATTAGTCGACTAATCGACTAAGAGGGAGAAGCCCAATTTTGATTAACATTTGATCTATATTTTCTGACCAGCATGACAGGTCAACCTCTAATCTATTTGGAGATTTTGGTCATTTTCCATCTATGCTTCCAATCACTAACAAGAAGAGATTAAACTCCTATTAAATGCAGTTTCCATATTTCCATTTAAACCTCTACAACATCTAGAAACAGCAGATCAAAGGTCAGAATAATCTCACATATCTGCCTGTGTGATAAAAGACTATTGTAGCAGCACTATGATAAAACACTTCATTTCTCCAGTGTGTTTACTGTGAATCAGTGTGACCTTAACCCCGTCAGCCAGCAGTCTCCATAAATCAAGCGAATATAAGGACTAAATGAGCACTTAACACCAACCGCTGCACTCTGTCACAGTCCTCATAGAGGGCAGCTTATTTGCAACAAACATTTAACGTTCATAAATTATAGTTATAATGATGGCAGAGGCACTGATTATGTTCTAAACAACTCACTTTATTATAAAGCACCTTGAAGATCCTACAGCTTATTCAGCTCAACTAATGTTTATGTATTTTATCTCAGCATTTAATACCGGATCCTGTTAAACAAGCTAAAACAGATGGAGGTGGTGAACCCCTATATGATCAGATGGTATCATGCATTTCTCATACGGAGACAACAGCAGGTGAGAGTTAACTTGGCTCTCTCTGACATCCAGGTTAGAAGTACTGGAGCTCCCCTTCTTTACACATTATATACATATGATTGTAGAAACCAGTTTTCTGATGATACACTCACTTACTCACTTTACTGACAAAAGATTCAGATGTTGCTATGTAAGTCAGAGACAGAAGATGTTGAACAAGTATAAATGTGCAATATCTTAGTGTAGGGCGTAAGAGATAATGTTGTGTATATGGAGAGGCTGGGTGCTGCTACGTTACATGTGTTCTCTCAAATGCCAAAGACAAACTTCCCCTGAGGCGTGTCAATAAGGGCTAATCTAATCTAATTTACAGAGTGGAAAAGCACGATTTGGTCTTAATGAATATTCATTTATTTTAAAGAGGACCTATTAAGCTAATTTTCAGGTTCATACTTGTACTTTGGGTTTCTACTGTTTACATGCTTTAATGTTCAAAAAACACTTTATTTTTCTCATACCGGCTGTGCTGTAGCACCTCTTTTCACCCTCTGTCCCTGAAAAGCCCAGTCTGCTCTGATTGGTCAACCTAACCAAACTCTTCGGACTCCGCTCTAACTAGCTTCGTTTGAGGGCGTGCCAAACTAGCCGTTATGCAAATGTATTACTTGGTGACATCACCACGTTACGGAAGAAAAGGCTGGACTTTAAACAAGGCGTTTCAGGCAGTTCAGGAGCAGTGTTTCTGTGGGTGAGAGTAACTCCCTTTGGAGTGGACTTTGTAACTTTGCATACCTTTTACATGCACAAACAACTATATAAAACACTAAAGGAAAAAGCACAAAAGCATAATAGGTCCTCTTTAAACAAAAAAAATGTCCTGCTTGGACAACAGGGTGGCCTAACAAATTCACAACAGTCACGTGTTCTTGAGCAATACACTGAACCAGATCTCTAACGGTGAGTTACGAGCGTCAGAGTTACATTTGAGAACATACCACAGCAGCAGAGATGCCTGCAGTCTGAGCAGCGATGGGCGTCGACTTCTTGATATTCTTGAAGCCTTCCGTTCCGCAGGACGTCCTGACCAGCGACTCTCCCGTGCTCTCCGTCAGCTGGATGTGTGTGCTGTTACAGGACAGGACAGTTTACTGGCTCACTGACCCACAACTGATTTTTTTGAAGAGTCAGAAATATGTATATCATAACACGGTTGCACGTGGAACTAACAACATGAATGATGTCTCTGTTCCAGCAATTATTGTAATGCATCAATCTGATCTGATGTTATTAGTTGCACTTGTGTCTGACAGGTCAGTATGTCTACTGTAAAAAAAAGGTCTAGTTTTATTTTCACATTTTTCCTACTTGTCCCATTTGGGATCCAGTAACCTAACCTAAATAATTTGAAGATAAAAATGGTCTTTCCACTTACTTGTTGTATGTAGCTTTAATGTGAGCAATTGGTAACTCCTCAAACTTCTTTCCAGCCCATCTCAGTGAACTCTCCTGGCCAGGCAGTGGAGGGAAATGACTGCAGGATTTAAAACTGATGTTAATAACTCATCAACATTATGATAAGATAAGATATTCTTTTATTAGTCCCACAGTGGGTAAATTTGCAGTGTACAGCAGCAAAAAACAAGATGCATCAGCTTATACAGTAAAAAAAAGAAAAGAAAAAAAAGAGCTAAACAAAGTGTAACAAAATATGAACCATTTAAATAGAAGTATGAAAATAGGAGCAGTATATACAGTATTGACAATAAACAGACTATTAACAAAATTGCACAAGTGGAAAATGATATTGCACAGTGAGAATGAATGAATGAATGAAATTCCACCTGAAAATATCAAGTTACTGTTAGTTTAAAAGGGGAAAATACTGATGCAGAATCATTCTGTGAGTAGACAGACATGTACAGGTGAATCATGTATCTGACCTGAAGTCTCTGGAGGTTTTCCCAGAGTCTGTGGTGGATGCTGCTGCAGGCTCCTGAAGTCTGACAGCACTGGTACACAGTGTTCTCTGTAACCCAATGCTTCCACACCTATAAAAACACACAATTACATTAGGACCATCTTCATAAACTTGTGCCACTGGACATTATGTACAACTCAATGCATGCTACATAACACTCAACATGCAGCTAACAAGGATGCTAGTAATCCATAGGACACTTACAGAGGGCTCCCACTTGCATTTAGGGATGCAGTCAGCTGTCTGCACACGTTACTCACAGAACTAACTAATAAACAATTTAATTTAAACATGTTTAATACGATTAGAAACAACTTTACGATCAGAAATTTAGCTACATTACACAAAACACATGTGACATTGAAGGTCCTGTAAATCCAGACCAGACCAGTAATATCTTGAGGGGTGACACGATTATTATCATATTATATACATTATTATTACCATTAAAATACGGTTATCACTTGTAAAATGGATTAAAAAATAGTGTTATTTTATTGTTTTGTATTTTTGCTTTACGTATAATAGCATGTTTTCTTTTTAAAATGTATGTTAATATCAGCCTTCCCCTATTTTTATCTGAATAGACTGTTCCGTTTTTCTGCACAGGATTGTGGGTAGAAGTAGACGCATGCTGCCTTCATGGACTACGTAAACCGTCGTAAATAGGAATTGTTTCTGGTGAACACTTGCTTGAAGACATAAACTGAACACAGTCTGTGATTGTACAATTGAATTATACAATTATTTATTGGATTTTGTACAGAATACCAAGAAAACGACTTTGAGCAAAAAAAACAACAAAAAACTTTTCATCTGTAAAATGTTTCAAAAATCTCTTAAAGGGTCATTTAATTGCTGTTTTGTAATTGCTTTTCCCCCATGTTGTCCATGTATCTGTTTTTGTTTTTTTCGTTTTTTCCCACTCACAATGTTGTTTGAAGAAGTCTTTATAGATATTTAAATCAATATCCTCCTCACAAACACTAACATACACTTCCATACAACACACACACACACTTGTCTTTTTTTTAATATATTTACTGTATTGTTATTGTTGTTATTATATATATCTTGTCCTAATTGTTTTGTTATTACTATTATGTAGTATTATAATCTTGTCTCTAGGTAGAGGCTTCAGATAAGCCCAGTGTTTTTTTTTCCTCTTCCCGCACTGTATATTATTCATTTATTTTTTTCGTTATGTTGTATAGTCTTAAATTGTGCAAAACAAATAAACAAAAACAATGAACGTGTTGATAATTCCTCCTCCAGTCTATTTTGCCAGTGCCAGGATGATTTTTTCTCATGTACAGTGAACGCAGCAGCAGAACAAGATGTCTGCACCCTGTGTGAGGATGTCTGGTCGGTGTGTCTCTCAGTTTCTCTCTTGTTTCAGGAGGTCAGCGGTGGTCGGGAGGACCGCGGGGTTCCGACAGGTCTGCAGCTCGTCTGTTAGTCGGGCGGCTTTGCAGAGCCAGAGTCTGACGGAGAGAACCAGTTCTCCGTGGACTCTGATGGCAGCAGTGTGTCTTCAGAGACTTCCGGTCATCTCATCAGACTGCAGCCCGATAGAGCAGCAGTTCACTAACATGATGCACCAGGTGAGTTAGTTCACTAACATGATGCGCCAGGTGAGTTAGTTCACTAACATGATGCACCAGGTGAGTTAGTTCACTCACATGATGCACCAGGTGAGTTAGTTATATATGACATACTACAGGTGACCCTCTCAAGACTGCAGAGACACTAGTTCTGTTAACAACTATCTATTATCCAAATACAGAATATAACCATGATAAAAACATATGCAGGTCTAATGGGTCACAGAATGTATATATGTATATATGTATATATGTATATATATGTATATATGTATACATGTACACACACATATATATATATATATATATGTATACATGTATACATATATATGTATATATGTATGTATATATGTGTATGTATATATATGTTTATTTATATATATATATGTGTGTATATATATATATATATATATTTATATACATATGTATATGTTTATATGTATACATATATATGTATGTATGTATGTATGTATGTA
>CAKAOH010026488.1:0-44942 GCA_916701665.1 Sebastiscus tertius | reverse complement strand
ACACACACACACACACACACACACACACACATGCACCATCTTGAATGTCTCTCTAACAGCAGACTGAGGAAGATTCACATCTGTTTATGTCAAATCTGGTCCTCATTGAAGTGAAGAGGTAGACGCCAAGGTCACAGCAGTGACCACACACACACACACACTTCAAGCATCAGGGATCATTACACCATCAACAGAGCGGAGAGGAGACTGAGTGTGTGTGTGTGTGTGTCTGAGTGTTGATAATGATGCCATTAAGCAGTGAGTGTATTTATAGCAGTCTTTTTGTAAAAGAGAACACACACTGACCCTCCGAGAGACAGAGAGATAAAGAGGAAGACAGGTTTATAAAAAGTGTTTAATCTGAACTAGAAAGTTGATTTAAGAGAGCGGACACGTCACTTTGTTCTCTATTTTTGGACTTTTCTCTGATTTATTTAAAGATATGTCATATTTCCTTTTCCGTATGTTAACGGACACAAAAACAAAACAGATTTCAGCATCAGTAAATTAATGAAAACATGAGATTAATTTATCTGTAATTACCAGGGCTGTCAAAGTTAACACGATAAAAACGCCACTAATTTCTTGTACGCATTAACACAACTTGTGATTTTTAAGTTGTCTCAGATTTAAAGCTAAAGTGAAGATATTATGATGGCAGATGGCATCATATGAAACTAGAAAACCTAAAGAATCCATTGGTACCAACCATGTCATACTAGCTTGTTGTGAAAGAGGTTAAATAACGCTCCAAACTTATGCTAAATTTTGGAGAGGAAAATGGGTTCTATGGGTACCCACGAGTCTCCACTTTACAGACATGCCCACTTTATGATAATGAAATGCAGTTTGGGGCAAGTCATAGTCAAGTCAGCACACTGACACACTGACAGCTGTTGTTGCCTGTTGGGCTGCAGTTTGACATGTTATGATTGGAGCGTATTGTTTTATGCTAAATGCAGTACCTGTGAGGGTTTCTGGACAATATCTGTCATTATTTTGTGTTGTTAATTGATTTCCAATAATCAATATATACATACATTTGCATAAAGCAGCATATTTGCCCACTCCCATGTTGATAAGATTATTAAATACTTGACAAATCTCCCTTTAAGGTACATTTTTAACAGATAAGAAATGTGCTATTTATTAGCGATTAATTGCGATTAAATATTTTAATCGATTGACAGCCCCAGTAACTACTTTTCAAATTAGGATTTTACAGATTTTTTACAAACCAAGCATGTGGTCATTTAATAAAATATGATGCATTGTTGCAGATTAAACTAGCTAACTATGTATACAGTTTTAAAACTATAGCTCCACCTGGAGCAGCTACAGCAGTAACATGCTGCTCTAACATTGATGCATCAGTAATAAAACTGACACTTTACTACACTTTACTACATTTTGTTGATGATACTTTATTACTTTTATACGAGGAGCATTTTCAACGTGGGACTTTTACTTGTGATGGAGTATGTCCACAGTGTGGTATTGGTACTTCACTGGATCTGAATACTTCTTCCACCTCTGCTGATGTGACTTTGGCTGAGTCCATTTATTGGTTAGAAGTTCTGACTACAATGTTTATATGTATTTTTTTATTGACGTCTGTGAATTATCTCCCCCCCTCCTCAGCCTGGCGTTGCACCCGGAGCGCTCCCTAGTTGCGACGGGTCAGGTGGGGAAGGATCCCTATGTGTGTGTGTGGGACTCCTTCACCGTCCAGACCGTTTCTCTGCTCCGCGACGGACACACTCATGGCATCGCCTGCCTTGCATTCAGCGCTGACGGACAGGTGACACAAGCACACACATACACACACACGCACACACACACACACACACACACACACACACACACACGTGCACACACAATGAGCAAGATTAATGATGCATAATCTGATTCACCCGGCAGACCTCTGTGACTGTGTTCAACAGATGTTTTTATGTCAATAAAGGACATTCGTGCATCAAACTAAAGGTTTTAGAATTCTAGTGCTTTACATACACTCTGAGAGCAAGAGGGAGGAAAGGACCCAGCAAACATTTCATCGACCCGGGGGTTAACGGAAGGTCTGTGACACAACTGCACCTAAATCACAGAACAACTGGACTTACAAAAATTTAAAATGTTATAAAATCATACTAGATTAAAATATTTAATCTCATGATTGTCTATAGTTAATTGCAAATTAGTCTGACATTTTTTGTCTATTCAAAATGTACCTTAAAGGGAGATTTGTCAAGTATTTAATACTCTTATCAACATGGGAGTACCCATAGAACCCATTTTCATTCATCTATGTTGAAGTCAGAGGTCAAGGGACCCCTTTGAAAATGGCCATGCCAGTTTTTCCCCGCCAAAATTTAGCAGAGCGTTATTTAGCCTCCTTCGCGACAATGGATTCCTGAGATTTTCTAATATCATGTGACACCAGTATCTTCAGCTTTAAAACTGAGTACTCTACAACCTAAAAATCACAAGTTGCGTTAATATGTTAAAGAAATTTGTGGCGTTGAAACAAATTTGCATTGATGTGTTTACACGTTAACTTTGGTTTTAATATTAAAAATAACGTTGTTTTTCTCATACTGTCTGTCTGAATATATACCTGTATTCACACTTCTAATGAGACTGCATGTGAGTTTTTGTCATGTAACTTCCGTACTTAAGTTACGCCACTTCTGGTGTTAATTAAACCCAAACCATCGTCTTTTCCTAAACCTAACCAAATAGTTTGTTGCCTAAGCCTAACCAAGTCGATCTTTTCCTAATCCTAACCAGATAGTTTGTTGCCTAAGCCTAACCAAGTTTATCTTTTCCTAAACCTAACCAAGTAGTTTGTTGCCTGAACCTAATCAAGTAGTTTGTTGCCTAAGCCTAACCAAGTCGATCTTTTCCTAAACCTAACTTAGTAGTTTTATTTTGAAAAGACTGGTGCGGAAATTGACACGTGCATCACGTGTTGCTGGACATTCGTAGGAAAAAGTAGGAAAAATACGTGGTTGAAAGTCGTGCTGAGTGTCACGAATAAAAAAGAGAAATTTGTGTCTTTGTACACGAATCAAATTGATTAAAATTCATGACCATTTCACAAACTGCCGTGGGACTGTGTTGGGTGTTTATACATGCAAAGTCTTCTCAAGATTTGATTCCAGTCATCCCCGTGTGTTCAGCCTGTGCAGCCAACCTCGTCCAAATTGAGCCTTGTGTAAATATTTCCATCATCCAGTCACCTGCAGTGTTCTGGCTGATTTATATTGTGTGTGGCTCCATCATCCTTCCTCCCACTGACTCCACTGTGACTCAGTTCATCTGGTGTCAATGTCATCAAACAAACATACTTTGAGTCACAAGTTGAGTTTGCTGGCGGCATCATATCTGGCAGCAGCGTGACAGGTTCAGTATCATCTGGAGAGTTCGGTTGTCTTCAGACATGTGTTCAATCAGTCTTCAGCTTTCCCTCCATCTCTTTAGTTTCTTCCACATGTCAGTCGACCTGTGAAAGTGAAACGCAGCTCAGAGAGAAAATGAGTTGACTCTGGCTGTGAGTGGGCGACACTCTGAGTAAAAGAACAGTCTCTCAGTGCTTCAGTCTCACACATACAGATACAAAGTAGTAATCAGTCTCCAGCCTCTCATGAAACTGCAGCTCGTGTGTTGACCTGAGCATGTGATGTACATCCTCTGCTCCGACTGGACAGTTGTTATCTGACGTACCCCACCTGCCACGGGAGGCAGCTGTTCATTTCCTGTTGCAATCCTGCTTAGTTTACAGTCTTTCTTGTTGAAAATGCATTGTTGAAATAATTTTAAAGGAACAGGGGGATCTATTATTAGAAATGGAATATAATATTCATAACTATGTTTTCATTAGTCTATAATCACCTAAAACTAAGAATCACTGTGTTTTCATGAGCTTAGAATGAGCCATTCTACATAGGTACACATGAGTTAGCGCGCATGCACATATACATATGACTGGAAGTGACCTTACATGTGAAGGCGGACGCATGTGTATGCCCATGTAAATGATATTGCTATATCTCTGCACACACACCCCCTCTCCTCTTTTTTTTAAATGAACTTATTTGTTTATTTCATTTATTATTATTATTATTATTATTACTTTTTCTCTTTGTATTATTATTATAATTTATTATTATTATTTAATTTTTTTAATTTTATTCTATTCTTTTAAAAATGTATTCCAATTTCATATGCTGATGTTGTTTTCTCTAGTGTACTTATTGTGTTTGTTTCTAAGCTCAACTACTTGGTACTAAATTGGTTTATAAATTATTTTAATTACAATTGTATATACGAAGACAACCTTGAAAAAAAGGGGAGAAAAAAAAGTATTAAAAAAAAAATAATGAGCCATTCATATCTACATAGGAAGCGGATCCTCTTCACAGAGTCCGCAGTGTTGCTCCGCCATGTTTCTACAGTAGCCCAGAACGGACAAACCAAACACTGGCTCTAGAGAGAGCGTTTTGTGTTTTTACGTTACCTGAAGGCCACCGTAGTTTTTGGACACGCTTGTGAAACTGCGCCAGAGTGCAAAACCGCGGTACCTCCAACCGCTGACTGACTTCCGTTGCTCGTAAAGTAGTGTTATTATGGTATGGATGCACCACCGGCCCGTCTTGCCTGCACTGTCGGAGAGGTGGAGCGTGAGCGCGTGCGATAGAACCCGAAAGATGGTGACGAGAGGTTAACGTCACACTGCCGTAAAGTGGTATCGGTGCCGTTGTATCGGAGCCGTTTTGCGAGTACGAGTACATGAGCACAGTATCAGACCCGATACCCGATACTGTTATCGGTATCGGTGCATCCCTAGTTGCCATCTATAACCACACCACTAGATGTCGCCCAATCCTACACACTGTACCTTTAATACAACAATGATGCCCAAGCGTGCAACACTGATTGCTGCTGCGGTGCTGCATCTACACTTTAAGCAGTCCAGCAAACAGCTGTGCTTCTGTGTCTACAGGCAGGAAAATGAGTGTTGAGCATTTCTCAGTTTTCCCCCTGTGGTGTCGCTGGGCCTTTTAATGTCTGTAGCTCAGCGGGCGGCAGCCCAGCTGCAACGCCAGGTCCCCCTCACAATGAATAGCAGCCTATCGTTGTCCCAGCATTTGAGTCTGTATGTGTTGAACCATATTCTCATTCTCACCTCGAAAAACCTCAAATCAGATGTTATTTTTCCTTATGTTTATACTTAAAGGGCATCATGTTTATTAACGTTAGCAACATTAGCAGCTAAAAGCACAATATCACGATATATTTCACCTGCTTGGCAGTAATAGCTCACCAAACTAAGGTCGCCCCATGAATCGATGTTGATTCTAGTGTTATCTTTTCCTGCTTCAGCCTCCCGACCATGGTCAGAAGGAACAGGAGAGACACCGTAGTTTTGGTCTCCTGGGCTGGAGTCGATAACGTTACTCTCTCCAGAGTTAACGCCCGCCGTCACTCCACTCAGTAGCAGGAAACAAGACACGGGAAACCTCTGTCGGTCTTGAGGAGCTGCAGCATTTATTTCTGCACAAAATGCAACTTCCACTGAACATTCACTAATATTCTCAGAGCTAAACTAACTTTCATCTGCTCCGCTGCTCGCTCGTTTTCTCACACACTCGCCGTCGCTCTCTCTCTTGCTTCACCACTTCCTTCCCACGTGCACACACATTCCCACAGCACTAGTTTTCCCCCTGATGTCGGTCACATTCCTGTTTTGCCAGTCGGGCTTCACTAGATATATCTTGTTTTTTTTGTGCTTCCGAGGAGTTTTTTGTTGTTTGCTGGTTGTTTGTTGGCGTTAACGGACTCCATTTCTAACCGAACGTTAGCTCTGTAAGCTGAGCTGAAAATAAAGGCGCTCGCGAGTGTGAATGACATCATATCCGTTGGATTTTCCTGGAAAAATCGGCCCGCATTCTTCATAATAAAAGCAGTCTACAGGCTGATAGAGAAAACCCAGAACGTCGTGTAAGGTTTAATTTTTTAGGTTAGGTTACAACCTGTTCACACACTGGCAATAAAAAAAAGATTAAAACACGTTCATACGTGTAAAAACTAAGGTCTGAGGTCTTTAGAGAGTGTGGTGTCCTTTGATCTCATGACATAATTCTTATTAATTCTGCTTCATTGTAAGTTGCTCTGTCAGCTAAATGCTCGGCCTGTAAAAATCATCTGGCAAAGCCCCGTTGTTCATTTAGTTCCAAACCTCTAGCAGCCAAAGCAATTACGACAGGAACACAGGATGAAGCCAGGAGACATTATTGTAGAGAAACAAAAGTCGAGGTGGTTTGATGTTCAACAGAACATCAGACTTTAACACGGGATACTGCTGTTCATTTCCTTCAAAGTTCTCCAAAAAAATAAGCTTCAGCAAAGTGACATTTATCAGTGTTCAAAGAGCTGTCACACCCCAGGAGTTAGGAGAAGAAACATTTTAAATCTACCGTGAAAACATTCCAAACGTATGCCAGTAAACCAGATTTAAAATGACTGTTGAAGAAAACTTTTGAAACTCTGACTTTCAAAACTGGCAATGAAATGCATGGGTTCTGACAGCATATTCCCTTCATGTTCAGCTGTAAAAAATGAATGAAACAAAATCAGACTGCGTCGTGAAGTGACTCTGTAAAAGATCCGTGCTGTTGTGTCGGCAGTTTTTTTTCCTTCTGGCTGGGACTTTGGTCACGATGACTTAACTGCGAGTAAATCAGTAGAATCAATAAAATAATCATAAATCCAACTGAATAATAAATCAAGAGCTATGGCTTTGGTGCAGCGGATTTATTATTAAGTCGGACCACAGAGTCTGGAACACTTTATGTGATGTTTTGTGCACTATTGCTGCCCTTCAAAAAAATGTAATTAAGAGCTGAACTTTGACTTCACATCGGAAAAAAAAGTGCAGAGCATGCTGTGATCATTTTCAACGCAAAGCTATCAGGAAATATGTATTTAAATCAGGGGTTCTCAAATTTTCCAAGGACCCCGTCTTAATCGCAACACAGATTAAGCATAATGCTTACTACCATTTGTACTCTTAGATACCAATGGAACTATTTGTATTCTAAAACTTTTCAACCTAAATACTTCAAACCTGTTTCATAGTGATAAACATAAACACATTTCAATTTGAATCATATTAATACCACTTATATACACTGCTAAAAGAAATTAAGGGAACACTTAAATCACACATCAGATCTTGATGAACGAATTATTCAAATGTAAAATCTTGACTGATGTACCTTGTATAATTTGTTGAGAAAAAAATGACATAACAACGGTCAATGGAAACCAAAATCATCAACCCACTGAGGGCTGGATTCAAAATCACACCGAAAATTAAAGTAAAAAAATTGAAATCACAGGCTGATCCAAACTTGGTGAAATTTATCACGGCAACTCATAATGTGACTCAGTAGTGTGTACGGCCCCCGCGTGCCTGTATGCACTGCCGACAACGTCTGGGCATGCTCCTGATGAGTTGGCGTCTCCAGACTCTTTCACGCCTGTCACCTGTGCTCAGTGTGCACCTGCTCTCATCTGTGAAGAGAACGGGGCGCCAATGGCGGACCTGCCAATTCTGGTGATGTCTGGCGAATGCCAATTGAGCTGCACTGTCAGTATTGGGCTGTGAGCACAGGTCCCACTAGAGGACGTCGGGCCCTCATGCCACCCTCGTGGAGTCTGTTTCTGACAGTTTGGCCAGAAACATGCACACCAGTAGCTCTGGCAGTGCTCCTCCTGTTCCTCCTCACACAAAGGACTTCTCCATGGTGGTCTTTGGCTCTCCCGTTAGCTCCGTTCTCTTTATCCATCCATGATCAGCTCCATCGGGGCTGTTTGAATGCATTTAACATAAATGTCAGTATATGGGTGCTCTACACTTGTAGCGTCGACCCATTTGACCATGGAGATGAGAGGGACGGCTGGCTTGATCGCACGTACGATACCGTTTCCTGTCCATGACAGAGTTAGCATGCAGCTTTAGCCGTGATGTCTAGCTCTGCTTTTCCTGCAATGTGTGAAACCCAAAGTGTTTCCATACTTTACTGTATGTGTAGTGTTTACCACTATGGATTTAAAATGGTTTATATTTTTTGGTTTTGGCTCGCGGAGGCCAGCTGCTGTTTGTTTTGGTTTAAGAATACGGAACAGATATGATGTCACGTTACCCGGACTACAACAATAAAAGCGGTAACTTCCTTCTCCCTCCGTGTAAACTCAAATGAAGCAAATATATCGGTTCTGGCATTAAAAAAATACATTTCAAAATTGTAAAAACAAATAATAAAAAATGTAAGACAAGTTGTTCAGACTTACAAAACCTAAATCATCAGCATTTAGAGTCAAAATTTAAATTGTTCCAACAAATCAAGCTTCACCAATAAAGTGAGCGAGTTTGATTTGTTCAGATCTTAAAATGTGATTCGTTACATGGGGTCAGAAAGTTCTGTTAGCTTGTGTTCTTTATTTGGAGAATGCAGGAAAACCAGTTTTGACTCTGTTTTATCATTTGCACTGTAAAATCTCATAATCAGTTATATCGAATAAACTTTGTCAGTTTGGTTCTGTTTAAGCATATTTAATATTGAAAGTCAATGCTAATCTGAAGCACGAGACCACATATGTTGACCTTTTCTTTTTTTATGCTCTTTATTTATTGGTCACTTCCCAAAAAATAATCACAATATTTACACGTGTTCTACTGTTTTTTTTAATTCATGTTTTATGACTCTTTCAATTTAGAGTACTAATTCTCTCTCTCTCTGTAGCGGTTAGCCTCCATCGGCCTGGATGCCAAGAATACAATGTGTATCTGGGAGTGGAAGAGAGGGAAGATCCTGGCTACAGCCACTGGACACTCAGACAGGGTGAGTGTGTTTGTGTGTGTGTTTGTGTGTGTGTGTGTGTGTGTGTGTGTGCACGTGTGAGAGTGTTATATAGACAGTATATGTGAGCTAACGTCTCTTCTGTTCTCCAGATCTTCGATGTCAGCTGGGATCCGTTTCAACAGAACCGTCTGGTGAGCTGTGGAGTCAAACACATCAAGGTAATACACAATACACAATGAACATACACACACACACACACACACACACACACACACACACACACACATACATACTGTAGATAT
Organism: Sebastiscus tertius; assembly: GCA_916701665.1. Taxonomy (NCBI): domain Eukaryota; kingdom Metazoa; phylum Chordata; class Actinopteri; order Perciformes; family Sebastidae; genus Sebastiscus; species Sebastiscus tertius. The sequence continues at coordinate 35,770 of CAKAOH010026488.1, read as the reverse complement.
TTCCTTCATCATTAGTACTAAAGATGAACAACTCACCACTTAACTTACCGCTGCTCTCTCTCCGTCTCGAGCACCAGGTGCCAAATATCACAGAGCACTGTGACTCTTCCTACGGTGGCCCTGAGAGCTCAACACACTACAGATTAAGAAACCATCTTCGCCACTTTAACAACACGTGATGCACATGGCTAATATTAACCTAGCTTTAGTCTTTTCCTTATTATAAGCCTGCCAATTCAAATAATCATCATAATAATAATAATGTTATGTTAGCTGCTTATAACATGACTAATGAAATGAGGCCTTTTGACTAACGCTGGTACCTTTGCAGTGATTTTGATCGATGTTAATTGTCCCTGAAAATAAATATATATTAGGGCGGTCAATTGATTAACATATTTAATCGCAGTTAATCATATGATTGCCCATAGGTAATTGTGATTCATCGCAAATTAATAAAATTAAATACAAATAATTAAATAAATATATAGATAAATAAATATCCATTTAAAAAAAAATATCCATTGCATTAATGCGTTGAAGAAATTAGTGGCATTAAAACAGATTTGCGTTAACGCGTTATTATTGCATTAACTTTGACAGCCCTAAAATAGATATAACTAAATAAAGTGAAACTTTGCTTAATGTGTTTATCAGTTAATAATTAAAGCAGCAGTGGGAAGAAATGGAGCAAACATGGTTAAAAAAAGTTATTTTTATAAAACTTTATCCTGACAGTAGTGCATGAGACAGGTAATCTGAAAAAAATCATGTTTCTCTGGTGTCCTCCGGTGCTCCTAATGACATCTGCAAGATTTCACTGACCGGTGGAAAACAACCAATCAAAGCTGATCTGGAGTCTGCCGTCCAGTTTCCTTCTCTGAGCAGCTGTCAATCACTCGCGAACTCCGACCAAACGGTCAAACTAGGCAGCTCTGACCAAATATTCTGTTACTGTAATGTCTATTTCTCTCCATAAATGTTTTCAGAATCTTCTTGTAGTGTACTGTTTAGCTATAAAATGAGAAAGTTTGTGACCCGGCAGCCATATTACCAAGCACCGCCCACCAGCCAGAACACAGCCAATAGGAACGCTCTCTCTCTGAAATGACCTGTGATTGGTCAAAGTCTCCCGTCACTGGCTAGATGTTCTAAAGCCTGAAAACAGAGCCATGAGGAGGTGTAGAAGTCTAGTTTTCTCTCAGAACACTTGAATTAAAATATGCTGAAAGGTTATTATGGGATTTTTGCCCAGTGATGTCAAATATATTCTGCCTACTGAAGCTTCAATGTCTGAAAAGGTCTCATGTCTTTCTCTCTCTCTCTCTCTCTCTCTCTCTCTCTCTCTCTCTCTCTCTGTAGTTCTGGTCTCTGTGTGGTAACGCTCTCACTCCAAAGAGAGGGATTTTTGGGAAGACAGGCGACCTGCAGACCATCCTGTGTGTGGCCTCTGCAAAAGACGACATGACGTACTCCGGGGCGCTCAACGGGGACATTTACGTCTGGAAGCTCCTCAACCTGATACGAACAGTTCAGGCTGCACACGGGGTGAGAAACCTTTGACCTAAATTAACAGTTCTCAGCTGTGGTAGTAGAGAGTACAAAGTAGAAACAATCTTTTATTTAGCATTTCTAAACACCACCATTACTACTACTTCTACTACTACATGGTGGATGTATTTATTCTCCTCATAATAAAATAACATAAGGCCTGACTGGAATGTTTTTTTTTTAACATAAATAGTTCTGGAATCATTTTTGTTTGTCATGAAATAAAACTGAAAAAAAAACATTGATAAAAGTTAAATTACTGATAGTAGGACTGCAATTAATGATTATTTTCATTATCAATTATTCTGCTAATTATTTTCTCAATTTAATCAATTCCCTAAAGCCAAAATTAGCTTGTTTTGTCCAATCAACGGTCCAAAAACCCCAAAATGATTTACAGTCACATTTAGGACATTCCTAACCATCAAATTACTCATTAAAGCTCTTAACTGACTGACCAGAAAACTCTCCGAAAGCTACACTCACTGTCGCAATATCAGCCTGATTGTTGCCACTTTCCTCTTCCAGTCTGTTTATTTACCGGCATACTCTCCTGACCTTTACCTGAGCAAGGATTTATCTTTTATCTATTTGTTTTTTTCGAGTCAAGCTTTTGGGTCCAAACCTGAGATTTTACAACTCAACAGAAATTCTACTCATCTATAGAAACAAAAAAGTATAAGAAAGCACTGCTGTGATTCAATTAAGTCATAAAACCCCCTACACATTTGTGAACAGAATATGTTCCAGATGTTTTAAGCTGCATGTGTAGTGCAGTAAAATTGATGAGAAAAATAGCAAAAATATTCCTAAATGCCATAGAGTCATTTTTGAAGTCTGGATCTGCACCTTATTATTGGGCTCTTTACTTTTTATATTTGCACTTTACCCAATTTGTATTGCAACTGCTACATAGCAATTTCCGTAGCAATAAATAAAGTTTTGCCGTATATCTTATCTTGGTCCATTGGTTGAGGAACAAGGGAAACTTTCTGCAGGAACCGTTCTAATTAATCAAACTAAATGCTTTTTCAGAAGACATTCTACCCTGTTAAGAAACAGTTCACTGGAGTTCTACAGAAATTGGTGTGAATTTGCTCTAAGAAGGAAGAAAAAGAAGAATATAATGGTTTGCTCAGTTTATGAATGCAGACCTTTATGTCCCTCTTTATCATTTAAAGCTTTGATCCTGAAATATTGGTATGAGTAGTACCATAAACAACCCAAATGTGTGTGTGTGTGTGTGTGTGTGTGTGTGTGGTTACAGACTGGTATCTTCAGCATGTATTCCTGTGAGGAGGGTTTTGCCACAGGAGGCAGAGACGGCTGCATCCGACTGTGGGACGCCGACTTCAAACCGATCACCAAGATCGACCTGCGAGAGGCCGAGCAGGGATACAAAGGTACTCAACCACAGGACTGAACACCGAAATAGAGTCCAAACATCCACAAGACATGCTTATTATACATTTATACGGTTTGGACAAACTAAGGTAGAGCCCATACATCGGCATGGCTTCAGGAGACTCTCGGGGGACAGCTATGATGTGAAAGATCATGTGACCAACGGGGGTAGCATTTGTGTTAGCAAGCATTTGTGTTAGCAAGCTTCTCCACCGGGTCTGATTATTTATTCAAAATTAAGGCTGTCAGTCGATTTAAATATTTAAATGCCATTGAGGGCATGATCGCCCATAGTTAATTGTGATTAATCACAAAACTATAACAAATATTGTCCAGAAACCCTCACAGGTACTGCATTTAGCGTAAAACAATATGCTCAAATCATAACATGGCAAACTGCAGCCCAACAGGCAACAACAGCTGTCAGTGTGTCAGTGTGTCAGTGTGCTGACTTGACTATGACTTGCCCCAAACTGTATGTGATTATCATAAAGTGGGCATGTCTGTAAAGAGGAGACTCGTGGGTACCCATAGAACCCATTTACATTCACATATCTTGAGGTCAGAGGTCAAGGGACCCCTTTGAAAATGATCACGACAGTTTTTCCTCTCCAAAATTTTGCGCAAGTTTGGAGTGTTATTTAGCCTCCTTCTCCACATGCTAGCATGACATGATTGACATGTGTTAAAGAAATTAGAGGCGTTAAAAAGAATTTGCAGGCAACATGGTGGTGCAGTGGTTGCACTGTTGCCTCACAGTAAGAGGGTCACAGGTTCAAACCCAGCTTGGGGCCCTTCTGTGTGGAGCTTGCATGTTCTTGTGTTCCTGTGTCTTATCTTGAGGTCTAGGGACCCTTTGAGTTTGAAATGCTATTTAACCTCATTTGTTCCAAGCTAGTATGACATGGTTGTTTTTTTAGTTTCATATGATGCCAGTATCTTCACTTTAGCTTTAAAACTGAGCCCAGTACAACCTAAAAATTACATGTTGTGTTGAAGTGGCAGTAGCCAGTATATTTTTGGCAAAAATTCTATAATAACCTTTCAGCATATTGTAATTCAAGTGTTCTGAGAGAAAACTAGACTTCTGCACCTCATCATGGCTCTGTTTTCAGGCTTTAGAAAATCGAACCCATGACAGGACACTTTGATCAATCACAGGTCATTTCATTGAGAGCGTTTGTATTGGCTGTGTTCTGGCCATGTGACCAGAACTTGGCGTTCCTTCAACAGATTCTACAATGGCGTTCGCGTCACAAAGTTTCTCATTTTTACAGCTAAACCGTGCACTACAAGATGATTCTGAAAACATATGAGGAGAGAAATAGGCATTAATGTAACATAATATTGATTCATATTTTATCAGCGCTGCCTAGTTTGACTTTTTTTACTTTTTTTGAATCATATTTGCTCCAATCTCGCCTACTTCAGCTTTAATTAAGAAATTAGTGGCCTAAAAATGCGTTATTATCACGTTAACTTAAATGCTTGTAGATAAATAATCTTTATTGTGTCTCCTTCCCTTCAGTGAAGTCACTGCAGGTTAATACCAGGTGGAGACGGACAAAGAGACTTGACTCACCCTCTGTTGTACGTCTGTGTGAGACCTTTAAACCTCTCCTGTTAATGAGAGCTCTGGCCTTTTCTTCTCTTTCTCCACCAAAAACACCACGACTAGCCGTTAAAACCTTTTCTCCAAACCTCATTTAACTTGAATAAACCCACCAAGGTTAAATATCACCGTATCTCCTTTTCTAAAGGCACACTCTGCATGTCACCCTCCTCACCAGAGAAGAACAAAGAGAAGAGAAAAGGTCACTTTGAAATAGAAGACTCTTTTGTCAGTTGAAGGTTGCGACGCTTCGGTTTCTGAAAAAATGCATAGGCGGTGGAAGCTTGAATCCTTCACCTCCATTTCAGTCTTTTCCCCTCTGAAGATATTCGCAGAGACGTTCAATTGTCGTCTTCTGTCTCGACCTGATTTTTCTGTCTTTGAGGAGAAGTTTTCAGGAGAGCAGGGGTGTAAAAGTTTGTCTTCAGCGGGGGGAAGGGGACTGACCTGATTTTGATAAAAACCCAGAGATGGTGAATGATTGAACCCCTAAATGTCGCTCTCCAGCAGACGACAGAATTGTTATTCCTTTAGGAAAATCTGCAGGGGTGCACCAGTAAGCCCCGGGCCTGCTTTTTACATCTCCTTCTCTGAAGATTTCTCAGGAGAAAGTTTGAAAAGAAAAGATGAGGAGGAAGGAGGTAAAAGTTTTGTCATCTCTGTTCCCAGTCAGAGTCAGAAATGGCCTCATTCTGGAGAAGGTGGAAGTTTAACTCAAAGGGCTTTAGAGAGGCTTACTCCTCAGCAGGATATGGGTTAGTGCTTTCACCTCACAGCAATAAGGTCCAGGGTTCAATCCCTGGTCTGGGCAGGGCCTTTCTGTGGACACTTTGCTATTCTCTCCGTGTTCATGTTGGTTTCCTCCCACCACCAAAACATGTATCCCCCCAGGGGGGTTGTGGCAAGAAGGGTATCCGGCATAAAACTTATGCCTAATCAATGTGTGGATCAATGATCCACTGTAGCGAGCCCTAACGGGAGCAGCCGAAAGACAAACAACTCCTCAGCAGGAGATGGCTTGTTTAACAAGAGTTAAGGACAGAAAAGGTTTTCAGTCTTGTCAGGGCTGACACATAGAGACAGACAACTATTCACACTCACACCTACGGGCAATTTAGAGTCAACAATTAACCTAACCTGCATGTCTTTGGACTGTGGTAGGAAGCCAGAGCACCCAGAGGAAACCACGACAACACAGGAAACACCAGAACATGCAAACTCCACACAGAAGGGCCCCAAGCTGGGTTTGAACCTGTGACCCTCTTACTGTGAGGCGACAGTGCTAACCACTACACCACCATATCGTCTGCAAATTCTTTTTAACGGCTCTAATTTCTTTAACACGTCAACCATGTCATGCTAGCATGTGGAGAAGGAGGCTAAATAACGCTCCAAACTTGCGCAAAATTTTGGCGAGGAAAAACTGTCATGACTATTTTCAAAGGTGTCCCCTTGACCTCTGACCTCAAGATCAGTGAATGTAAATGGGTTCTATGGGTACCCACGAGTCTCCCCTTTACAGACATGCCCACTTTATGATAATCACATACAGTTTGGGGCAAGTCATAGTCAAGTCAGCACACTGACACACTGACAGCTGTTGTTGCCTGTTGGGCTGCAGTTTGCCATGTTATGATTTGAGCATATTGTTTTATGCTAAATGCAGTACCTGTGAGGGTTTCTGGACAGCCTTCGTAATAATACTATAAATACTTTAATGGAAGAAATTATGCATATTGTAGAAAGTCTACCATAAATGGTAATTTCTACTGTTTTCATAGAGACTTATAATAAAAAAAAAAAAACAATATTGAAGATTTTTGTTGTTAGAGCCCGATGGAAGTGCAAAAAATAATTTTCCATATTTTTTTCCAAGTGGGACCCTTAAAGGTGCAGTTAGTAACTTAAGCTAAAATGATAAAAAGGTTTTTTTTTTTTTTTTTTATAAAACTGTCACTATATCTTGACAATCATGCATGAGACAGATAACCTGTGAAAAAATAGTCTCCTTCCTCTGCCTCCTCCTACTGCTCTTGATTGCAAGTTTACTCCAACCGGTGGGCGGTGCTTGGTTTTGGCTCGACATTTTTTCAACATGGTGGCTGGGTCACAAACTTTCTCATTTTACAGCTAAACAGTTCACTACAAGATGATTTTGAAAACATTTGAGGAGAGAAATAGGCATTACAGTAACAGAATATTAATTCATATTTGATAAGCGCTGCCTAGTTTGACCGTTTGACCGGAGTTTGACCATTTTGTGAGCAGTGATTGACAGCTGCTGTAGAGACTCCTCAGCTCTGATTGGTTGTTTTCCTTCGGGCACGTTGAAATCTTCTAGAAAAGCATAATATGTCATCTGTTCATGGCTCCACTCCCACGTTGCTGACAGATGTTTCGATCGAGAAAACATGAGAGTAAACATTAAAAAGCTTAGTGAGGAGCAAAATAAACACGAGGGTAATAAATCAAAGTGTTGTGTCTCAGGAGCCAGAGACAAGACGTCAAAATGAAATGAAAGCGAGATGATAATTCCTTTCTCACATTTCTTTCCTCTAGGCAGTTTAGAAGTGATTTTGTTAAGGTGAGGTTTTCCTCTCTACTGCCTTCTGGCTGGTATAAACACCTCTGAGATGACATATCACAAATCCTTTCGACAGTGCAAGTCTTCCAATTTGCTTCATAAACTGGTCCTATATCAGGTTGCTGTGGCCCGTGAACCTGCAGAGAGGAGTTTCTAACAAAGTTACAGGAAACCTCACACGCTGTTTCACGCCGTCAGCGACAGCAGACGCTCTAATTGGCGAGCACTGGGCTGCTGAACGGCTCTGCTAATTAAGTTTTAGATGCCGGGGAACAGGAGTGTGACGGAGAGGTTGGAGGGAAAGAAAAAAGTGCTTGTGTGACTTCTTCTTGTCTGTTCTCTATAGTCTGTCACTTCTGAATTTTCCTGTAGATGTGATAATGAACTAGTAATATTTTCCTTTTAGAATAAATGCAGTAAAGGCAAAAGTACAATATTTCCCTCTGAGGTGTAGTGGAGTAGAAGTAGAAAGTAGCATGAAAAGAAAAAGACTCGAGTACCTCAAATGCATACTTTAGAGCCGATCCTAGCTGACATTGGGCGAAGGCCGGGTACACCCTGGACAGGTCTCCAGACTATCACAGGGCTGACACATAGAGACAGACAACCATTCACACTCACATTCACACCTACGGGACATTTAGAGTCACCTTACCTCCAATTCTCTCTGCAAAATGGACGAGCCATACTGTCCCCGTCTTCCTTGCCACCTGCGAGTCCATCTACCGACACCTATTTTTTTGACGTTTCAGCAGACAGGATGGCACAGATGCTCAAGGCAGCAAGTTTCTGCCTTGTTAGCGTTATTGTGACCCATACAGACCACTGCTAGCAAACAAACTTTATCTGCCTTGGAGCTTTCTAACCAATCTTTATTGACATCTGTCGCAAGGTCCGACGGCCCGTTTTTTTTTTTTTTAATTTTCCGAGTACAGTGTGACCACGTAAGTCGTGAGCTTTGGCTTTACATCGCAAACGATCTACTCGTACAGTAGGAGTAGGAATCACAACAACATTTCTAAAATCGTGCAGTGTATGCCCAGCTTTAGCTGCGAGCCGCCGGCTCCAGGGTGGTGTCTAGAAGGTAACCCAGGAATTGCAAAAACTTGCATAAACTCTTGCGAGACTCGCTGCCTGGCAACCTATCCTAACCTTAACTATTCTAGGTCAATGCCTAACCTTAACCATTGGAGGTTAATGCCTAACCTTAACTATTCAAGGTCAATGCCTAACCTTAACCATCTCGCGAGAGTTTAGCAATTTGCTTGTTACCCTCCAGACACGACCCGCCTGCTGGCTCAGCCGTCGCCGTGTTGAGAGCCGAGCAGAGGCACTAGATATGCTCTGAATTTCTAAAAATTTCAATTTATTTTCTGAGTACTTCCTTCATCACTTTCTTAAGCTAATAGGAGACGTCAGCTGTCTCAGATGAATAAAGTGGATATTTTCCAAAGTTTTAGGAGACTCTCTCTTTGTGTCTCTCCCTCCACTGTAGCTCAGCAAGAAAACTGAAGAAAGAAACAGATTTATTTCGTACTAAAAAGAGCTCTCTAACTTTTGAAGACTTGCCCATTAACTGGAGTTAATGAGAGCTGAGAGGTCCAATCAGAAACACCTCCTCGTCAATAATCATCGATCTGGTTTTCTGCCCTTCTCTGTTTTTTCTCGATTCCACTAGATTTAATCTTCTCTTAACAATCTAGCTCCATCTTTTTTCTCTTTCTTTATCTCCCACCCTTTATATTTTTACATTTTTCATCTGCTTTAAATCTTTTTATGCATTTTCTCCTCCTTTTAAATCCTTCACTCAATACTTCCTCCTCTCATCCCAACATTTTCCTTTCCTCCAGCTTCTTTCTTTCCGCCATCTTCTCCGCCATCTTTTCCTTACTCACAATCTCCTCCTTTCTTCCCCAAACTCTTTTCCCTCCTCCCCTCTTTGTTTTAATCTCATCCTCCTTTTCTCTAGTTGTACCCCTCCTCCTCTTTCCCTCTAGCACAACTCGTCTTTAAATTCACATCCGTCCTTAACCTTCCTATCTTCTGTCTTTTATTTTAAAGCCTGTCAATTACTGTTGGTGTTCGTTGCAGCTCTTTCTGTTGTTGGTCCAGATATTTTGACAGTTAATCCTCTTCCTTCTCCTCTTCTTCCTCCTCCAGGTCTGTCTATTCGCAGCGTCTGCTGGCGAGCCGACCGAATCCTGGCGGGAACACAAGACAGCGAGATCTTTGAGGTGAGAAAGGAGACTAATGATAAGAAACAACCAAGCAGCCCCACGCTGTTCCTCCCTGCAGAGACGCTTTTTTAAAAAAGAGTTTTATTTTGGTGAGTTGAGTGCTGGCTCCTCATTGGCCCACACAGTTTACTTCACTGCAACCTCTGATACCCACTCAGTGACATTCATATGAGATAAAAGCCCATATGTGAAGATTTTTTAAGTGAAACATGAAAGATATTTCTATACTGTATATAGGAATAACGTTTTGGGGTGTTATGAGCTGCATCCTTTTCTTGACAAACAGCAGCTGTGTGAAGTCTTGTGTTACACACAGTAACTCTCCTAAAAACTATAAATAGTACTATCAGCATTGGTTTTTGTGCACAGATTCACCAAAAAGACAAGCTACAACATGTTAAAGCTGAAGTAGGCGAGACTGGAGCAAATATGATTAAAAAAAGTTATTTTAATAAAACAGTCGTTATATCCTGACAGTAGTACATGAAACAGTTAACTTGACAAAGAATCATGTTCCTTTGTATCCTCCGGTGCTCCTAACGGCATCTGCAAGATTTCACAGACCGGAGGAAAACAAGCAGTCAGAGCTGATCTGAGGTCTGCTGTCCATCTGCTGTCCATGAGAACCGGCTGTCAGTCACTCACGAACTCCAACCAAACGGTCAAACTAGGCAGCGCTGATCAAATATGAATCAATATTATGTTACGTTAATGACTATTTCACGCCTCAAATGTTTTCAGAATCATCGTGTAGTGTACTGCTTAGCTGTAAAATGAGAAAGTTTGTGACCCGGCAGCCATGTTGAGATCTCTTGAAGGAACACCAAGTACCGCTCACATGACCGGAGCACAGCCAATAGGAATGCTCTCTCTCAGTGAAATGACCTGTGATTGGTCAAAGTCTCCTGTCACAGGATTTTTTAAAGCCTGAAAACAGAGCCATGATGAGGTGCAGAAGTCTAGTTTTCTCTCAGAACACTTGAATTACAATATGCTGAAAGGTTATTATGGAATGTTTGCCCAATGATGCCCAATATATGCTGTCTACTGCCACTTTAATGCAACATATCCTCATACAACAGTTCGCATGATATCTTACAAAAAATTCTAATTTTTGTAATCTGTCTGATTTTTAAATAGTTGTGAAAGGAGTACTCAGATATTTTACGTAAAGTTTTTTTTTTTTACTAAAAGTAGTAATAGCACAGTGTTAGAAATACTCACTTACAAGTAAAAGTCATGCATTGAAAACGTTACTTGAGTAAAAGTATGTAAATATTATCAGGAAAAAAGTAAATACAGTACTAAAAGTAAAAGTACTATTAGTAAAAGTATTATACAGAATTTCTGAATAATATGTATTATATTATTACATTATAATTACTGATGAATTAATGTGCTCATCACTGCTGGGTAGCTTAATATATAATAATGCATACAATTATACCATCAAAATAGTTGCCAATTAATTTTCTGTCAATCAACTAATTGATTAATGAACTTATTGTTTCAGCTGTACTTCAAAAAACAAATAAACTGTTGTTCATTTATAATAAAACATCATATTTTATAAACTCTTGTTTTATAAACTCTAAACTCTGTTTGTGTGTAAAAATCTTAATTTGTAAAGTCACTTTAGATGAAAAGAAAATACTCAAGTATATTACAAATACTTTGAATTTGTCCTGAAGTACAGTACTTGAGTTAAAGGTATTGAGACACATCTGAGCCTAAACTTGATAGTTGATATTTGAAAGTTAAAAACAGTAACTCAGCATCTGTCTACCTGTGTCCAGGTGATGGTGAGGGATCGGGACAAGCCGCTGCTGATCATGCAGGGACACAGCGAAGGCGAGCTCTGGGCGCTGGACGTTCACCCCAAAAAACCTCTGTCTGTCACCGGCAGCGACGACCGCTCCGTCAGGTCAGTGCAGGGACACACGTACTGGGAGCTGCCCAGTACAACCACAGGCTGCTACAGGTAGTGGTGGTTGGGAGGGGTGGGGTGGGGGGGGATTTGCAGTGTGACAGTTTCTGCCTCGTCTCCAACATCTGCTCACTGTTTGCAGAGATACCTCAGAGACCAATTATATATGAACACACACAGTCAGCTGAACACGGGTGATAAAAACAACAGCAGGAAAGACAAAGTAAGATACTGACATGTTTGTTTGCTCTCCTCATTTTCTTTTATGATTGTTCCTTTTATTTAATTGCTACGCCATTCAAGCTTTCCATTCTAGCATGGCGTATATGCAGTTTACAGTGATAATCCTGGCACGTTTAACAATATTTAAATGTAATGTACCCGCTTTGAGGGGTGTTTCTGAAATTTCTTTCTTGTGTATAACTGTACTGTACCGCCTACAGTGAGTATTTGTTAGTGTTATAAATGGAAACAATGGAAACTACAATGGCACTCGGGGAGCGCAGAACTCTGCCAAGGTGCGTGACTTTAAAAACAGATTACAGTTCACAGCTGGCGGTACCGTGAGGTAAACACGGTGTGTTTCCGTGTAACGTGTCGGCGGATGCCTCTCTCATTCAGCAGCCTTGTTGTGTCTGTATAACGTTACTCTACGTTGTCTCTCATCCCGTCATCTATCGCTTTTTTCTCTCTCACCGTGGACGGCCAGCAGCTCCCACCGCTCCTCGATGTCTGGCCACGCATCAACACACGTATCTCTCTGCTCGAAGAAGGAAGGAGGCGGGGTCATCAGTCAACAGTTACACCGTGCATGTGTTACAGTATATACCCTGTGGTCTTAATGCTCAGGCTGATCGAAACTCTTAAAAAAATTCCAAGATCCGGATCGCCACCAAAATGTAATGGATTGTTCATTGTGCCACACTCCACCCCTCCAAAAAATTTTATTCAAATCCATCGCACACTTTTGGAGTAATTCTGCTAACAGACAAACAAACAAACAGATCAAGGGCGGTGAAAACATAACCCCCTTGGCCCAAGGCCTCTGGCCTTGGCGGAGGTAAAAAATTCTGACATTTGTCCCTGTAAGAGCCATGTTAAAAGTTGATCAGATGTGTTTAATGTAGCAAAAATGCCGAAATACTCCTTTAATTATGTTACTGACATCATGGCCAATAGCCAGTGTTGTCAGATTGGGCTGGTTTCCGTCCAATTGGGCTACTTTTACACCCCCTTCAATCTCTGCTTACTCTTTTAAAATTAGGACCGACACGCCGCTTATTCTGCTAAATCAGCCAAATGCAACCTCATGTCTGTAAAACACACAGTGGATAACAGGGAAGAATCCTAAACCGAAGCCTTACAGGTTCTTAAAAGTTCAGGTTATGGGAAAGTTACAGGTCGTTACTGTGTAGTGGAAAAAGGTTTATAAGTGTGTATCTTACTAAATGTACCTAAATATAACTGTGTGTGTGTGTGTGTGTGTGTATCAGGTTGTGGAGTCTAGCGGATCACGCCCTCATTGCTCGCTGTAACATGGAGGAGGCGGTGAGAAGCGTGGCGTTCAGCGTGGACGGATACCAGCTGGCTCTGGGTATGAAAGACGGATCCTTCACTGTGCTGAGAGTCAGGTAGCACCCACACACACACACAAACACACACACAAACATGAACTGCATTACAGTGTAATATAGCTTTGTTGTAACGTGGCACTAACAGGATGTCTTCCCCTGTCCGTCTCAGAGACATGACAGAGGTGGTTCACATCAAAGACAGGAAGGAAGTGATCCATGAGATGAAGTTTTCTCCAGACGGAGCGTACCTCGCCGTTGGCTCCAACGACGGACTCGTGGACATCTACGCTGTCGCCCAGAGATACAAGAAGGTAGGGATGAAGCCACATCGGCATTGATGCTAAAAAGCTCCTTTGATAATTTAGAGCCGAAGCCCCGCTCCTTTCCGGTGGACCACCGTGGGACCTTATTTCAGAAAAACTATGACAGATAGTCAACTGAGAGAGATAAATATTTTTTTTGATCCCGTTTGAATTGTGCCATGAGTCACACATATGATGTTTGTCAATTTAAAACAGAATTTTGCAAGTTAAGAAAGTCTCAGTTTGTTGTAAAACTGTTGAAGTATCAGACAGTGAAAATACATAATTAGAAAGACGACACACCCAAAAGTTACGTAGTGACGTCTCTCTCTCTGAAGCTACAATGCCTGTATGTTTCCTACTGGGATGAACTCACACCAGCAACGGGTCTATTGGCTCTTTCGCCAACAAAAAGCATCCCTTGGATTTAAATTCCTGTACGTGTAGAAACTCCCTCTCATAATTTGATTTGATTATTTCCTCTGTCTGTGTGACTGCAGGTAGGAGAATGCTGTAAATCCGCCAGTTTCATCACACACCTGGACTGGTCTCTGGACAGCAAAATCCTGCAGACCAATGACGGAGCCGGAGAACGCCTCTTCTACCGAATGCCCAGTGAGTCCCTACATTCTAATGTTCCACACATTTGGAAGGAATTTACTAGAATCAAGAGACCTTTCTTTATATTATAGGGCATCATTCTGTACTTTTTAAAGGTACATTCAGTGGGCAACTCTGATCTGAAAAGTGAAGCCAATGCAGAAGTGCCTTAAACTTGCATTCTATCTAACAGCCAGCAGGGGGTGACTACTGTGGTTGCAAAAAGAAGTTTGATTGTATTGAAGTTAGGGACGCACAGGATACCGATACCAGTATCGGGTATTGGGTCCGATGCTGTGCTCATGTACTTGTTCTCGCAAAACAGCTCTGATACAACGGCACCGATACCACTTTACAGCAGCGCAACGTTAACCTCTCTTCACCATCTTTTGGGTCCTCACGTTCCACCTCCCTGACGGTGCGGGCGAGACTGGCCGGTGGTGCGCCCGACCCCGCTGGGCCGGGATCCCACCTCAGCCGGCGTGCACTTTCATTGCGCCACAGGGTTTTTCTTGCACTGTATGACTTGCGCGTGCGTTAGACTCCTTGGTCTGTGTTTCAAGACGGGTCGGGTGGGTTGCTGACAACGCCACAGACCCCTGGTGCCTTTTACGTGGGCTGCGGCACGACGTGGTTGGTGCGCACTGAGGACAGTCCGCCCCGGTCGACGGTTGACGGTCACACCGGGAGCAGGGAGCCCCGTAACGGTGCGGTGAGGTTGAGGCAGGGAGCGCTGTAAAGCTGCGGCCGCGAGCCACCTTCGCCCCGAGCCTTTCCAAGATGACCTAGAGCCGGTCGCATTGGTTCTCGGTATCGGCAAGTACCCAATGTAAGTACTTGTACTTGTACACGGTTTGAAAAAAATTGTTATCGGTGCATCCCTAATAGAAGTCTATGAGAAAATGAGCCTACTTCTCACTTGATTTATTACCTCAGTAAACATTTTAAACATGAGTTTATGGTCTCAATCGATACAAGTCTTCTTCAATACAGCATGATGTTCATTTAGTAAATTATGGTCCCATTTAGAGTCAAATAGGTCATATAGCAGGGGATGCTTTAGGGCGTGGCTACCTTGTGATGTTACAGTGTGAGAATAAAGACTTGATTTAAAAAAAAAAAAAACACGATAATTTTACGAAGGAAAAAACATAATATTTCAAGATCATGTAAAAGTTGTAATATTGTGAGTTTTTTTTAATACTCAGCAGCTTGTGTGTTAAAAGAATAATGTGGCTCTCTGGAAGTTATATGTTACACCAATAGCCTCATTATTAGTATAGGATTTAAGACATTAAAATGAAATACAGCCAATTACGTGAGTCAATATGAACTAAATGGTAAATGGACTTGCATTTATATAGAGCTTTTAGTCTTCCGACCGCTCAAAGTGCTTTACACTACATGTAAGCATTCACCCATTCACACACACATTCATACACTGACAGCAGAGGCTGCTAAGGTGCCAACTTTACTATCTAATCTAAATACTCATTCACACACCGATGGCGCAGCCTTTGGGAGCAATTTGGGGTTAAGTGTCTTGCTTAAGGACACATCGACATGTGACCTGGAGCAGCCGGGGATCCAACCACTGACCTTCCGATTGGTGGACGACCTGCTCTACCTCTGAGCCACAGCCGCCCCTAGACAGTTCAGACAATCAACTAGTTTATTTCTGCAGGGGCAGTTCCATAGAAATAGAATAGGAGTAGAATAGACATACCCATTCAAGTCAACGTAGCAGGATGTTCAGTCCGGCCGCCATTTTTATGTGTACCCTTGCCATAGCGACCGTTGTAGCTGGCTAATTTCTGTATAAACTAAACCGACTTACGGCGAGTCACGGACTCACTGAGGTGAGGTTTTTCAGTAAGTGGAGTAGTAACGTTACAAAGCATAGAGTCAATTAGTACATTTGAACAACTTAATGTTTCATCCACACACTCTTGTCACAGTGTAGGAAAGCACACTGCTATCGCCAGATGAGTGACAACTTTGTTCGGCTCAGGCTCTGAACAGTGGGTTGTTGACCAGTGGCAGCGCTGGGTGTAACGGTCCCGCCACTCCGTAGAGGGACAAGCTACCTAGCTACAGCCAGCCATCCATCTCCAGAGCTGCGTCCGCTCTCATCCCGGCGAGCTGCGACCACACTTTACGGCCCCACTGATGTGTGTAGTCGCCATAGCAACTAACAACAATCGGCATTTTCTATTGTAATAGTCAAATGACCATGGAAAACAATGCTGAGTACGAACTATAACAGTCACACACCCGTTTGACCTCGTTTCTAGATATAATTTTAGCATGATGTGCAAGATTAGACCTGAAAAATGTCCCCTCTTAAATCCCAAAGTCCCCTGATGGACAGTGTTCAATGATGCCAAGATAACACAACACACAGACACAGACACAGACACACACACCCACACACACACACACACACAGTCAGATTCATGCATGTATTCATAAACTGAATACAGTTGTATTTCTCCAGTGTACCTGTCAGAGAAAGGTGGACACACAGTGATGTGTCAAGATATAAAAGAACGAGACAGAGTGAGGCAGGACGCCGACTGTAACATAAAATATTATAATATGGAAGTGATGGAAATGTTTCTTTTTAAAGTTAAAATCCTACCGAATTTAATCCTGAACAATCCTTGAGCAGCTACTTTGTCCTTGTTGTTTTAATAAAGAAGTCGGTCGGTAATTGTCCTTTTTTCTGAGTTCATGCTGCACACAAAGTAGTTTTCCACACACAACAGTAAAAGGAGCAGGCCCTCAGTTGAAATATAAATAATATTAGGCTATAAATAACAAATGATAATAATGTAATTAAAAAAAAATTGTAACAAATGTAATGAATTATACGCCATTCTCCAAACAATAATTAAATAACATATGTGCAGTAGTCGTCTGTGCATCACTGTCATAATAGTCCTAGCAAGCGTCATACTTACTTTTTGGTATTGTCCTGTTATGCTACTTTAAATCAGTATGTGGTTGTATTTAGCGTGGAGCGCGCCGAAACTTTAGCAAAACCCTCGTGATTTTATTCCGACATTGGACATATGTCAGTGAAATCGCTTGAAAAGTCATTTGGTGTAAGGTCAGCATAAGGTAGTCCATACATCCCTTTCTCCAGCAATGTTTTCCAGCTCCTCCTGGGGATCCCAAGGTGTTCCCAAACCAGATGAGATATATAATCTCTTGAGCATGTTCTGGGTCTACCCCAGGGTCTCCAACCAGTTGGACGTGCCTGGAAAGCCTCCAATTTTGAGAGGTTTTTATTGATGACAAAATATCGACCATAAAAACAAGGTTTGATGTCATGAAAATATTAAGGATTTTAACTTTCAGGACAGAAGAAGACAAGTAAAACAGCCACGGAGCAAATGAAGGACAATAATAAAGAAGGAAGGAAGGATGAAAGAAAGGAAAGATGGGATCATACCATTTCTAGATGACAGAAGAAAACTAAAAACACACACATACTAAAGACTGCAGGAGACTGTGAGTGTGGTGCTGATGTAACAGACTGTTCATTCTCTCCACATAAGATTTCACACACAAAACTCCCACCAAGTGAAACCAGCCCTGCAACTCGAACTCGGAACAGATTTAGCGTGGAAGATTAAAATCTGCACCATCCACACGTTTCCTTTTTCTTGCTTCTGTCTGTCACAAATGATTATTATTGATAAAAATGTGCAAATACGCTGTTTGTTATCCTTAGGATCTACAGAGAGATAAACTGGTCAAACATTTGCTGCAGAAATGAAGAAAGCTGATTCATTATTTCATTGAGAGTTAACATGCACACACTGCTTTCTTCCCCCACCCCCCTCCTGCAGTGGGGAAGCCGATCGTCAGTAAGGAGGAGGTGAAAGGTCAGTGCTGGGCGTCCTGGAGTGGCGTCCTAGGCACCGAGGTCAGCGGCATCTGGCCTAAATACTCTAATCTGACCGAGATCAACGCCGTGGATGCCAATCACGCTGCTGCCGTGCTCGTTACCGGAGACGACCTCGGCCTTGTTAAGCTCTACCGCTTCCCCTGTTTGAGGAAAGGTCTCTATACCTTTCTTTCTTTTCATGTCTTTTGTACTTTCTTCTCTCTCTCTGTTTTGTTTTTGAATGTGTATCATCTATTTTCTCCAAGGAGCCAAATTCAAGAAGTACATCGGTCACTCTGCTCATGTGACCAACGTCCGCTGGTCACATGACCTGCAGTGGGTGCTGACCACAGGTGGGGCTGACCACGCCCTCTTCCAGTGGAGGTTTCTACCTGAGTCTGTCATGAACGGCGGAGTAGAAACCAACATACAAGGTGGGGAAACAGGGTTAGAGTTGAGAAGAAAATCTTGGAGTGAAGCAGATTAGATGACGAGGAACAAAGTAAAGTAGGTACAGTAGGTCCTTGAAGGGGGTCTCTGAGGTCATTTTGAGAATTTCAGTGGTCACTAACTGGCTGCGAATTTCCTTGAAGTAGATGTCTTCATCAGGCTGTAAAGAGTTACACGGGTCACATAGGTGGTTCCAGGTCTTTGTGCAAGTTAAAAGTGATTCTGGAAATGGTTGTAGCTTAAGTAGGTTTTAGGGGTTCCTTGAGAAATTTCTGTGTCCTGTAAGTGGTTACATGATTTTCAGTAGGCTTTAGAAGTCCTTGGGAAAATTTCAAGGCTCTCATGGGTGGTTCTCCTCATGAGGGTCCAAGTGTTTTGGGTTTTCTTGAGTAGGCTACGGGGGTCCTCGTGAAAGTTTCAAGGGTCCCGTGGGTGGTTTCAGAGTTTTTTGAGCAGCCTGTAGAGGTCTTTGTGAGAGTTCAAAGTGTCGTGGAAGTAATTCCAGGTTTCCATAAGTGTTTTCTTGGTCCTGTAGATCAGTGATTCCCAAAGTAGTTGGTCGGGACCCAGAGGTGGGTCAGAGGAGAAAAAAGTTTGAGAAACACTGCTGAAGATGGGTCCACATTTTCTTGAGTACATGTTAAGAGTCCTTATGAATCTTGTTCCCCTGAAAAGACCCTTAAGTGGTTCCAGGTTTTGTTGATGGTATCACATAATGGGGTTCAACAAAGGTTAAAAGATGAATGCACATAAAAACTGTCTATTATAATCATCCATTCAATTACAGAAAAGTACAGTAAGTAAGCAACTACAGTAAGTACAGGGGGCGCTAAGTTGAATGAATAAGTAGCTCTGCAATGTAACACATTTCTGCAATGCATAGTTTGGGTAGTAATTTCAATGTTCACCTTTGTTTTTATTTCACCAAATTACTGGTTTAGATAATGAGGTTATCATGTAGTAATCAGTGTCTGTCTGTCTGTCTGTGTCTCCTCTGTAGACAGTCATGGGGACTCTAACAGTGAGGAGTCGGACAGCGACGTGTCGGATGTCCCGGAGCTCGACTCGGACATTGAGCAGGAAACACAGATCAACTACGACAGACAGGTACGACCTGTCCCTGAGCAAGGCACTGAATAGACTAGCTAGCTTAACTGTCCGTAGACTGTAGCTATTTTAGCTAACCTCTCCGTCATCGGGAGCCATCACCATAGACTGGAGCCTTTATCCTCGTTTAGCGGTGAGGTTTAGCACACCAGCTATTACTCCGTCCCTCTCAGTTGGATGAAGATGAAGAAGATGGACCCTAACCTCCCTAACACATCAGAGGAGACGTAGACTCCAGGGCTTGACTCTGCATTTGCAGAAATAAGATCCCGAGTAGGGGACACATCAGGTCTGCTCGTGCTTCCTTGGGCTGGAACATGTCCGCCAGGCCATCGATGCCCCTGGTTCAGGCAGACACTGTGCCTGCTTCACCCTGAAGAGCCTCCAACTATGGCTAGCATGCCATGCTAGCTAGTAAGGAACCTTACTTCTCTAGCGGCAACATGCCGGCCAACAACGGAGACAAGGAGGGGACTAATGTGGACGCTGGGCCGTGTGCTGACGCCACCTGGGGCTCTCAGCTGTAACTCGCCGCGACGGCACTGCCTATGGAGAACATACTGGAGCTGGATTATGAGGATGACGACGAGGACACCTCTGAGCTCCTCTTATCCGAGGAAGACGAGGACGAGGGTGACATTTTGTTCCATTCTGCTCAAGCTGGAAAGCGGGTGCTGTGACTGCCGCCCAGGGCGAGAGCATGCCAGCCTCCCCAGCTCCCAGCATGGATATGCAGGCTGTGTGCAAACGCACTGCATCCAGGTTAAATATTCCCTGGCCTGAAGTAGCAATGTAGACCATCAGATCACGTTAGGGAAGGAATTGCCCCAGGCTATGAGGACGGAAAAACAGCTACTCACAGTTTTCCCCAAGCTGTTGGATGGACCACCCATTCAGCAGAAAAAAGCCTGATACATGGGGCTTCCTCTTTGGATTTGAGGGCATGGAGAAACTTGACATACTCCGCATGCCCCCCATGGAGCTGTTAGTTGCAGTGAAGCCCAACTCCACCAGCGGCTGACGATGGCGTAAAGGGCGGCATTCGAGATTGGTTCACATCTATTGACCTGAAAGATGGGTATTTCCATTTTATCTTCCCCACAGGAAATATCTGAGGTTTGCTTTCTGCGGTGTCTCTTATGAGAACAGAGTGCTTCCTTTCAGTGTGTCTGAGCCTGAGAGTGTTTTTGCGGTGACCTGGGTTTTATAATAAACACAGAAAAGAGTGTGTTGTCTCCAGTACAGAGTATAATCTTCCTGGGGTGATCTCTGGACTTGGTGTCCTTCACAGCCTGCCTGTTAACAGAGAGGGTGAAAGCCTTCAGGGCGTGCCTCGCACGTTCCAGCTACGCAAATCTGTTCCTTTCAGATCATGTCTGTGTATGTTTGATTACTGGGGCTCATGGCATCAGCCATCCTGGTTGTCCGACTTGGCCACTTATAGATGAGGGATTTCGCTGGATGGCCTCCCTCAGATTGGAACTTGTGCGTCATGGCGCGCAGAAGGTGGTGGTCACTGTGGAATGCGTTATGGCGCTGCGCCGCTGGCTTCATCCAGCTTTCATGGTACAGGGGATGCCCAAGGGTGCCATTCTTTCCCAGAAAGTGGTCACTTCAGACTAAATGTTTTCAGGCTGGGGCGGAATATACGTATGTGAGGGGTCTCTAGAGCGGAAGTCTCTATCGGTCCCACATAAATTATCCAGAGCTCTGGAGAGAACTGACAACACAACAACGGTAGCTTATAACAACTGTCAGGGGGGTTTGCGTTCCTGCCAGTTACACACACTAGCCTGCAAACTGATATTGTGGAGCAGCAAGCGTCTCTTGTCTCTGAGAGCGACACAAGACCCAGGGGTTGCGAACCTGGGGGCCGATCTGCTGCCCAGGGGCACGGCGCTTTACAGAGATTGGGCTCTGCATCCATCTATTTTCAGGCGGGTGTGGATGCGCTACAGCCAAGCCATGGCAACTCCCCCTATGCAGGGACATGCTGTCCCAGGCAGGGAGGTAAATTTCACCACACCCAGAACGCCTGGCACTATGGACCTGGCCCGTGAGTTGTGTAATTGAAGTTCAGTTGGGCTTCCTCAGAATTAATTTAAAACTATTTACAGCGTTAGAGCACCCTCCACCAGGTCCCTTTATAACTGTAAATGGAGGGTATTTGGGGATCGGTTTCACAAGGAGGGACACATCTCTTTTCAAAGTCTGGTCGGTGTGACTTTGTCATTCCTGCAGGACTTGATTGACAAATGAAAAGCCTTCTCAACAGGTGTACCAGGTGTACCTATTGCTGCATGTAATGTGGGGTTTGAAGGCAAGACAGCAAGCCAACATCCTTTGGTCTGCCGTTTTATGAAAGGGGTGCGTAGGGTCTTCCTTATTTCCAGGCCGCTGGTGCCCCATGAGACTTGGCAGTGGTTTTGGGTGGGCTCTCTGGTCTTCCATTTAAACCACTGGAGGAATTTGACAGGAAAAACCTGTCTCTGAAGACATTGACATTCACACACTCTCGGTGCATCCTTCGTTCACTCAGTTTTCCCCAAGGCATGTCAGAGTATCATTGAAGCCTAACGCTGCCTTTGTGCCCAAGGTAGTTCGCTCATGCTCCCCCACCTTTTTGCCACCTTTTTCTTTTTCTAAAGAAAAATGGCGGTGAAACACAAGCTATGGTGTCCAGTTTGTGCTTTGAGCATCTATATGGACAGGAGTGTATGCGTTCTTTGTATCCTGGGGTAATCCCCATATGGGCAAGCCTATTACGAAGCAGTGGCTCTCCCACCACATTGTGGGGGAGATTGCTCTCGCCTATATATGAGTCAGGCGCCAGCAGGCCTGCGGGCTCATTCTCCTCGTGGCCTGGCTGCATCCTGGCCCCCTGTTTAAAGGGGTTCCCCTCCAGGACATTTCTGCAGCGCGCGAGCTGGTCTTCACCCGTAACCTTTGTCCATTATTTCCGACTGTACGTCTCTGCTTTGAGCGTGGCTCATGCAGCACTGAGCTCAGGGTCCTTGTTGGGACATAGTGCTACTTGTTGAGTGCCTATGGTTGCTTGAGATAAACTTGTTTGGCAATACAGGAATCCCTATATCCCAAAGTGAGACATCGAAACGAATGCTGTGAATAAGGACTTTAGGTTACTTGCATAACCCTGGTTCTCAGGGTAGCATTAGTGGTATAAGTCTATGGGAAAAAGTCTTTTGGGGCTCAATGGCATCATGTGATGGACACGGACGTTGTAGTGCCGCCGTTTGGCCACTATGTAAAATTTGCGCACTTCCTGGGGTCTTGGTCTCACCAGACAGCCCTTCTCGCTGGGGTGAAGTGAGAAGAGGTGCTTATTTCGAATGGTGCTGCGTAATAGCGCAAGCTATTTAAGGGTAGGTGGATCTGCCTGATGTGGACATCACGATCACCAGCCAATCAGGATTGGCGTAATGAGATAAATGCTTCTGAGGAATACGCAGGGAGGCCGCATCCCATAGTGAGACTCATGCTTTGAGAACCGGGGTTACACAAGTAACCTTAAGTTTTTGCTGCTTATTGTGTTTTAATGGAGGGCTCCACTGTATCAGCTCCTCGTTCTTATTCCCATGAGCCACAGTGCAGCAGGGCTGTGTGCAGTTGCCATGGCGATCCCAAAACACGCCTTATCTCCAATGCCAGCCGCTGCCTGGCACACGTCCCTGTGACTACCATTTGCCGGGCGCTACCAGTGTTGCAACAATGTGCTGTTTGGAGATAGAGTTCAAAGTGTGTGTGTGTGTGTGTGTGTGTGTGTGTGTGTGACACACAAAGAGAGAGGTTGCATGTGTGTTTAGATTTATCAGTAGATCCAAAGTTCAAATGGAAAGAGCAGGAAATAATGGATTATTCGTATTAGTGTGTTCCCTTACCCTTGGCCTGCCTTCCTTCCCTTTTTGCCAATTTCTTTCTTCCCCCTTTCTTACCATCCTCCCTTCCTTCAGTTTCTTCCTCCCCTCTTTTCGTACTTGCTGTCCAGACTGAAATATTGCAGAGACTTTCATGGCCCCCAGATGATGAATCCTATTGAAAAGTGGTGATCCCCTGACGTTTTGTACATTTAATTACATGTCTTGACACCAATTGGATAAACTGCCATGACATTTTGTACAGATATTCATAGTGCCCAGAGGAATATGAAGCAATGACTTTGGCTATCCCATGACTTTTCATTAAACGCCTTCACCTTGTCAAAGTTTACACTTTTTCACAGAAATATCTCAACAACTATTGGATGGATTGGGATGAAATATGATCAGACATGCATGCTCCTCTAGTGCCATCATCAGGTCAACATTTTGATGTGTCCCAAGCACAGAATCACAGTGCCGCAAGCATGGCTGTAGACTCTTAGGGCCCTATTTAAACTAGTGCATGGTCTAGAGTGCATGGCGCAAGTGCATTTAGGGCGTGTCCAACTCCACTTTTGCTAGTTACGCTGCGCATAATCTGGGCGCAAAGTAAGGTGCAAGGGGCAAAGGGGTTGTATTTAGTCTCTTAATTAATCATACAGTAGGTGTGTTTTGAGTGTAACAGGAATCAAAACAATCAGAGCGTCATCTCCCATCCCCTTTAAAAGACAAGGGAGCCTGCACATTGGCGCATTGCTATGTAAAGATAGATTCAGCAAATTAGAGAAGCGAGCGGTTTTCTGCTGAGGAAACGGATCTGCTGGTGCACGAAGTGAAAGCGCGCTGCAGGTTGAGCAATACAGTATCCCTGAGAGCCTTGCTTCATTACATGCCATTATTTTCATCACATGCCGCCTGAATCTTGTTTTTTTGTTAACATAAATAAAAACTAGCGCCGACACTGTATTTAACTGAGGAGGAGGAGAGCTGCTGCAGGTCCCTGTGTGTGTAACAAGCAGAGTTTACGTGTGTTGTGAACCTGCCTGTGTAGACACATCTTACTATCTGAATAATTATCTGTAACTGCCTATTCTATTGCGCCGATCCCAGCTGACATTGGGTGAAGGCGGGGTACACCCTGGTCAGGTCGCCAGACTATCACAGGGCTGACATGTAGAGACAGACAACCATTCATGCTCACATTAACACCTAAGAGCAATTTAGAGTCAACAATGAACCTAACTAGAGATGCACCGATACCACTTTTTTTCAGACCGAGTACAAGTACAAGTACTTACATTTGGGTACTCGCCAATACCGAGAACCGATACGAGTAGTTCTCGGTGCCAAAAGACCCTCGTTAACAGCCAGCTGGAGGGTGTGAGCGACACACGGCAGGCTGGGGAGTCCCGCATACAAGGCGGTGCGCCGCGACTGGCTCTAGGTCGGTTTGGAAAGGCTTGGGGTGAAGGTGCTTTCACTGTGCCCTCTCTCCCCGCCGCGGAGGGACGGGGCCCCCTGCTCCTGGTGCAACTGTCAACCGGGGCGTAACCGGCGTCAGGAGTCTGCGCCGATGTCTGCAACCCACCCGACCCGTCTTGAAACATGGTCCAAGGAGTCTAACGCAGGCGCGAGTCAGAGGGTGCATATAAAACCCTGTGGTGAAATGAAAGTGAGGGCCGGCGCGTGCCAGCTAAGGTGGGATCCCAGCCCCGCGGGGTCCGGAGCACCACCAGCCGATACCCGATTCCAGTATCGGGTATCGGGTGTATCCCTAAACCTAACCTGCATGTCTTTGGAATGTGGGAGGAAGCCAGAGAAAACCCACGCTAACACGGGGAGAACATGCACAATTCCACACAGAAGGACCTCAAGCCGGGTTAGAACCTGGGACCCTCTTTCTGTGAGGCGGCAGTGCTAATCATATAAATTGCAGGAATATACTGCGCCAGACTTTAGACCAGGTTTTTGTTGGCGTAGTTGCTTTCTGCTGTCTCAAGATAGCAATGCACCAACAATGCGCCTCATTTTAAGACCAACAAGGCCATGGATGCACAGATGGGTGTATATTGCTACTTACACAATGTGGGTGCTGGACGTGAAAATGACAACTGCGTTGGTCTGAAACTAGTGAAACATAATCAATGTTTAGCTCACACCCACTTTGTAGCACTTCAAAAAGATGGAAATATGTGTTTTTATTTTGATTATTAGAAAAAGATGAACAGGAAAGGTAAGAGAGAGAGAGTGTTGAGTTAGACGTTAGATGTTTGACTCACACCCCACCCAGGAGGAGGAACAAAATTTTAAATTGATGATTTTCCTTTTAGATGATTATATAGTGAGGAGAAAACAGGAAATGTTGTGGAGAAAAACAGGGAGTCTAGATTCCAGTCAAAGTGAAATAAATGTTCTGTAACTCACAGCGCTGATCCACCGTGACGCTCCAGAAATATGCAGTTTTGTAAATGGAAAGCAGCGTGAAAGTGGGAGCGCTGCCAGTCCCAAACCTCCTGGGAGCAAAGTCTCTCCCTGTGAAACCCTTCAGACGGCTGAAACACGCCAACTCACACTCAACAGAATAATTTGCATGAAAAATGAGCAGGCGTGTTCTCTGCTGAGGGCGAAAACACTGCAGAGTGCGTTCCATTTCGTTCTCTAATCGATAAAGAGAAGCAGATAAACTTGTGGACGGTAGACGTCATGCCGATACGGTGAGGTTATGTATTGATGATTGTGTCTTGATGAAGGGTTTTCAGGAGATAATCTAGGATTTAATTTTCTTGATATAAAGAAATATCTAAATAATGAGACATAATGAGACTTGTCAAATATTGATAGTGCAACATGAAAAGAAAGAATACAAGTTTTCAATTCCCATAGTGCTTTGAGGTATGCTGAATTAGCTTTCAGCAGTTACTGTTTACAGTGTACCCATGGATGTAGACAACTATCACTGGATTGCTTTGATACGGAAGAAAATTAAAAACATGATGAT
This sequence comes from Sebastiscus tertius, assembly GCA_916701665.1. Lineage (NCBI taxonomy): Eukaryota > Metazoa > Chordata > Actinopteri > Perciformes > Sebastidae > Sebastiscus > Sebastiscus tertius. The sequence goes on along the minus strand of CAKAOH010026488.1, from coordinate 9,651 downwards.
TCTCAGGCAGGTTGTGCAGTCATAAGAACCGTCTTTTTTCTGTGATTTTTAGGACGTTTTTTTCATGACGGACATCTGAGACAATGATATCCTCGGGGATCGAAAGTCACACTGAATCTAAAATGATGTTTATCATGTCTGCGTGCTCACATTTCACTGAGTTATGACTCCAGAGTGTGGATTTTGACGGAAATTGCAGCATTCAAGCACTAAGGGATTTAACCCCCTGAGACCCGCGATTCTGACCGACTTTACTGTCTTTCAGAGGCTGTAGCGGGTTCAGTTTTAGAGCTGGAATGAAGGTACAAATATCATATGAAATTAGACCCTAAGGAATCCAATGGTACCAACCATGCCATGGTAGCTTGTCATGAAGGAGGCAAAATAACACTCCAAAGTTACGCAAAATTTTGGCAAGGACAAACTGGTAGGATCATTTTCAAAGGGGTCCCTTGACCTCTGACCTCAAGATATGTGAATGAAAATGGGTTCTATGGGTACCCACGAGTCTCCCCTTTATATACATGCCCACTTTATGATAATCGCATGCAGTTTTGGGCAAAAACTATGCAATGTTTTTGCATGCAGTGTAAATAAATGTGTGTTTTCACCTATTCTAAAATGGTGTATTTTAATATTTCTGCATACTGGGGTCCCTGAACAGTCTTGAATTACGTAAATTGGGTGTCACTGTAAAGCTGAGACTCTTGTGGATCCAATGAGCCCAACTGTATTCATGTGTGATGATGTTTATCCCCATAGTAGCATTTCCTATAATGAGACCATTTTTTGAAACTTGACCACACTGTATAAAATGACCTGTGGTGACCTCTAGGATAATCACAGCCTCATGAAACTTTACAGCCACAAACTAGAGACTTAGAGCATTCAGAGGATGAATGGCTTCCCTAGCTAGATTGACAATAAGGGGGTTTCTGAGCAGTTTACACAACAGAAGTGCTCGCCATGCAATCGCCGAAAAATGCAATTGGTAAAATGGTCAAATTTAGCACCAAATCTGTGTAACAAATGGTACCAACCCCAAAATTGCAAAAACAATTTATGAGACATAATAGAGCATGGGAATGGTTATCATACACTTCAATCTCAACAACTTGACACACAGTGCTGAGCAGCATCTCAAATCAATCTTCAGGTTCTCAGCTTTCAGATGATGTACACCACTTCTATGTGACATCTACTGTTGACCTGCTATCTCCACCTAAAGAAGACAAAAATAGGTCTATTGTGTTAATTGCAGAGCAACATATTCCAACAACAGAAACAAAAAGATTAGCATAAAACGTCTTGTGCATATTTAAGGTCTGAGGATGAGGATGTGCACAAGAAATATAATAATCTACCGTAGCAGGAGTTTGCAGTGAATTTTCCCGACCCCGTTCCTGCTCCGTAGAGGATGAACCCTTTAGATTTGAATCTGGTGCCACCGTCGGGGCAAACATTTACATTTTTAGCTTTTTTTAAAAATATTTTTAGTATGTTATTTTCTCTATCCAACACTTTCATGTTGACCTCTACTTGTTGGATTATAAAACAGTGTGTGTGTGTGTGTGTGTGTGTGTGTGTGTGTGTGTTTCTGCAGGTGTATAAGGAGGACCTGCCTCAGTTACGACAGCAGAGCAGAGAGAAGAAACAGCAGGTTGGATCTCTGAAGAGACAGAGAGGACCAGACCAAGGCCTGCGGCTGCAGTTTGTGCACGGGTAACATATCAATGTGTCCATGTTATAGCGCCCCTTTCAGACATGCACCTCTCTTGTCTGAATAAGCGCCCGTCAAAGTCACTTTTATGTAAAACAAAAGGACCAAGAGCCCCATTATGGGTGTAAGGGCCCTCAAAAGCCTGGAATTAAAAGTTTGGTTTCATCTGCAATTTAAACGTGTTCCATTATTAGCATTGTAAGTAAACTGTGATTGTTGCTTGATAGAATAGTTTGACAGACTATTTCATGATTCTAACACAATATTAGAGCCTCTCAGTGACCAGTATAAGAGTGATAGCAGGTTCTAATACTGTGTTTTTGATAGTAGTGACCTGTTTTGTATACTTATATGGATTGTTCCTCACAGTTTCTAAAGTTTTATTATACTACTCCTATGTTGCAACAGACTGGACGAGCACTTGTTGGAATTTACTGCTAATTAGGGGCCCTTCTTCTTCTTTTCTTCTTCTTCTTCTTCTTCTTCTTCTTCTTCTTCTTCTTCTTCCTCCTCCTGTTCGTCTTCTTCTTCTTCCTCCTCGTCTTCTTCTTTTTCTTCTTTCTTCTTTCTGTTCATCTTCTTCTTCTTCCTCGTCTTTGTCTTCTTCTTCTTCTTCTTCTTCTTGTTCTTCCCCCTCGTCTTCGTCTTCTTCTTCTTCTTTCTCCTTTCTGTTTGTCTTCTTCTTCTTCCCCCTCGTCTTCGTTTTCTTCTTCTTTCTCGTCTTCTTCTTCTTCTTCTTCTTCTTCTTCTTCCTCGTCTTCTTCTTCCTCCTCATCTGAAAATAAACCTAACTTTGGACATAGGTCCAGTCCTATGCTAACACCTGATGGTGGCGCTACAGCAACCGCCTCAAGTTTTAAACTTTGAAAATTCATAACAAATCAGCTGTATGTTCTACAACTTTGCAACTTCCAACAAAGTGTAGCCAAAGTGTGCAGAAATGTCCATATGCTTCAACCTGGCAATTATGAAACCCATCACTCTGTTTTTCTCAAAAATTGTAAAACTAATTAAACCTGCACGCACCTTTTTACTCTATTGACACCAAACTTGCTCCGCTGCATCTTCAGACTTTCCTCCTAAAATCATCAAGCCAGATTTTTGAATTATAAAGAATTGAGCCCAAAGTGCATCAAAACGTTTTAGTGTAAACAGTACTGTACACAACTACTGCAAATTCTTGCTAAATAAAGCTCCAATGTTCTTGGTAGATGTAGGGTGGTGAATTTCAGAATTTTATCTCAAAAACTGTATTTTTGACAGTATTTTGAATTCCATCCTCAGGTGAACTATTGCAGTCGATGGAAATCAAGCATTTTTAAACATCGGTTTGTCATTCATGGAGCGAGCAATCTTTGTCAAAATAAATTACAGACATCTCCGTGTTGTCTAGATGAAGTCCACAAATTCTCTGAATTTTGTCCCAAAAAATGAATTTTTGACACTAGTTTGAAATCTGCCTTCACATGCAACCCTGGCGATTGCCTCAGTTACAGTGTGATGTCATAGTGTGATGTCATACTATGGGCAGTAAGCTCACCAAGAGCCAAGATGGTGACTTGCCCTTGGTGTCTGAGGGGCAGAACAAACATGCTGATGACTTTAAAGCTGCAGTAGGCAGTATATCTTTGGTATTATTGGGTAAAAATTCCATAATAACCTTTCAGCATATTGTAATTCAAGTGTTCTGACAGAAAACTAGACTTCTGCTCCTCCTCATGGCTCTGTTTTCAGGCTTTAAAAAATCTAGCCTGTGACGGGAGACTTTGACCAATCACAGGTCATTTCAGAGAGAGAGCGTTTGGTTGGAGTTCAGAGTGATTGACAGCCGGCTCTCATAGACAGCAGCTGGATAGCAGACCTCAGATCAGCTCTTACTGCTTGTTTTCCTCCGGTCTGTGAAATCTTGCAGATGCCGTTAGGAGCACCGGAGGACACAGAGGAACATGATGTTTTTCAGGTTACCTGATTCATGTACTACTGTCACGATATAGCGACCGTTTTATAAAAATAACTTTTTTTAGCCTACTTCAGCTTGAAAGGATTATTGCTGATGGACCGTCCTGTACTTCTCATTTGTCATCCTCCTCTTCTTTTTTTATTCTTCTTCTTCTTCTTCCTTCTTCTTCTTCTTCTTCCTCCTCCTCAAAATGCCCAGACCTGACCCACAGCTGCGCAGCAACTCTAATTCTCCTTAATTCTACAAATAAAACATAATTCCAGTGAGGTCTTATCCGGTTGTCCTTTATCATGCATACAGTAGCAGTAAATTTCTCAGTGTAGAATAAGATGGCTTTCCACCTTTGCTTCATGCTCATGGTTAAATGAAGACAACACTTTGACAGAAATAATGTCCTATAAAGTTGTAAAGCCTCATATTGAGAACTTCACACAGTAATTACAGTATGTTCAGAAAAGAGGGCTGATATCTGCTGAGATACTGTATGAGATTGTGCAGACCTTCTTCAGTTACTGATGACCTTAATAACCACGTAACAGATGCTGATTCTGTTATTTCTACAGGCCTGACATGGATGTGTTAAAAAGGGAAGGGGGGCCCACTGAGACTGCGTTGTGCAGCGGGACCCAGTCAGTCTGACTGACAGCCTTTTTCCATAAATTACTGAGCTCTTATTTTGCAGACTGCTATAAAAAAAAAAAGTTGGTTGGTAACATTAATGGTGTGTTTGTTTGTGTGTGTGGGTGTGCGTGCATGCAGGTACCGTGGTTACGACTGCAGGAACAACCTTTTCTACACTCAGGGGGGGGAGGTGTTGTACCACGTGGCGGCGGTGGGCGTGGTCTACAACCGGCAGCTGCACAGCCAGCGCTTCTACCTCGGCCACGACGACGACATCCTGAGCCTCAGCATCCACCCGCTGAAGGACTACGCTGCTACGGGACAGGTACACACACACACACACACACACACACACACACACACACACACACACACACACACACTTATTTTGATTTATTTAATTAATTAATTAATTATTTTTTAAATTTTTAAATTTTAAATTTTTAAATTTTTAATTTTTAATTTTTAATTTTTAATTTTTTAAATTTTAAATTTATTTTAATTTATGTATTTATTTTTTATTATTTTTATTATTTAATAAATTAATAAGTTAATTATTTTTTATTTATTTTTTTACGGGGTGGCAGTAGCCTTCTGGGCACTGCTGAGTTTCCCTTGAGCAAGGCACCGACTCCCTAAAACTCCCCGGGCGCTGTGTAGTAGCCGCTCACTGCTGCTAATACACTAGGATGGGTTAAATGCTAAACTTCACTGTGTGCTGTGCTGTGCTGTGCTATGTGTGACAGTAAAGTTGTATTTACATTAACATTTTACATCAAATCAGTATAAAGGATCTGTACATATACTTGAATCGTGTATCCTTGAATGCAGTTAGTGGCATTAAAAAGCGTGTACTGTGTGTGTGCAGGTGGGGAGGGACCCGGCCATCCATGTGTGGGACATCCAGACTCTGAAGTGTCTCTCTTTGCTGAGAGGTTTCCACCAGAGAGGAGTGTGTGCTCTGGACTTCTCAGGTAACCTGTGTGTGTGTGTGTGTGTGAACATCAGTCCTCGAAGGTGAGAGGACATTTATACTCCTCCCCAGTTTACTCACTTCAGCCATCAGGTCAATATACTGTAATCCCTCTGTTTGTACACCACAGTGATCCAGACTGAACTCTTTGCTCAGGTAGTTAATCTGTGTTAATGGATGAAGTAGCCACACACCACACACTACATGTGTGTGTTGCCTTTTATATCTTATGCACCTGGCAGTGGTGGAATATAACTAAGTACATTTACTCAAGTACTGTAATTAATTACAAATTAAATTCAAATTATCATTTATAAATGATGGTTATGATAAAGTGTTACCATAGTATCTCCATGTTTACTAGCTGCAACATTAAAGGGATGAACACATGAATGCATTGCACTTACGTACAACACTTTTTTTAAAGGTACTTTCCAACTCTGATAAGAAGTAGATTTCATCATCAGATGTTAAAGGAACAGCAAGTGGTCTGATCAGAGTTCAGGTCTCCTGGAACCCTCCTGATATATTTCCTCTCTGTGTTCCTGATGCAGCTGATGGGAAGAGTTTGGTGTCGGTGGGAGTCGATGACGGACATTCAATTGTAGTCTGGGACTGGAAGAGAGGAGAGAAACTCGCTACTGCCAGGTACTGGGAAAAACGACTACTCTAAACCACTGCAATGTCAGTATCACTGTGAAAAAAACAACTACTAAAGGTCTACTCTACTGCTACTACCAGTAACGCTGATACCTCAGCTACTACTATTATCAGTACTGTTACTCCCATTTATACTACCATTACCACTGCTACCATACGACTGCCACTACAACTAGCACATTTTTTTCCGTAATTATTTATTGGAAGTAATATCAGCTGTACAGAAACATAGAAATAAAGCACAAATGTAAATGATTGTCCCTCCATTTCCCTCAAAGCCCCCTCCCACCCATCCTTCATCCATTGCCGATACAGAAAGAATAAAGAACAAAAAACACGGTTAAATAAAAAAAAAAAGAAGAAGAAAAAAATACAAACAAAATTAATAATAATAAATAAAGTACACATTGACAGTAGTAATAATTATAGGGTCAATCCCAAACTACAGATAAAACAGGCAAATAAAGTTTGCATCAAATACTCGTCTTATAAGTACCAAGCTCAGTGACATCAAGCACAAAGCACCATGTACAAAAGGAAAGATTAACTGTTAGTGGTCATTTCTGTTAACATAGAGAAATACATCTCTTATACCATAATTCTATTAGTCTGCACAAATATGTGTCCAATTCAAATTAAAACATATACTACAAAAAAATACAAGTGGTCTTAATCATACTGAAGCACTGTCAGTCGGTCAAAATAAGATGAGAGGGGCTGCCAGGTATAGTAAAATTGAGGTCATATTTGTTGTAATAGTAGAAATACAACTACTGATCGTGCTGTTACACCTGCTGACACAACCGCAACTATTGAACAACTACAGCTACCATTACTACTATACTGACATCACAGCCACTGTTACTACTACTGGCAAAACTAATTTCACATTTGTGTATATATGGATGTGAGGGTGGCAGCTAGCGACTACTGTTAAAAGTATTGTTAGTATTTATAGTTTGGGTACAGTTTGAGTACATGTCCTGTTTCATTGTCAGTGTTTACCCAGCATCCCTGTCTCCTTTTCTGCAGGGGTCATAAGGAGAAGATATTTGTGGTGAAGTGTAACCCCATCCTGATGGACAAACTGGTCACTGTGGGAATTAAACACATCCAGTTCTGGCAACATGCAGGTAAAACGGCAGAAAGGATGTTTGACTAATTACTCTCAATCTCGTTTCTGCAGCAACGTAGTTTTTATGCCTCCGGCGTATGGCCAGCATTATATTTACGGGTTGTCTGTCCATCCGTCTGTACATCTGTCCGGTCCATTCTCATGAACGTGATATCTCAGGAATGCCTGGATTACAATTTGGTGGTCAAAGGTCAAAGGTCAAGGTCACTGTGCCCTTACGTCTGTCCCATTCTCGTGAAAGTGATTTCTCAGGAATGCCTTGATCAAATTTCTTTAAATTTGGTAAAACGTCCACTTGGACTAAAGGATGACCTCATTGCATTTTTGTGGTTAAAGGTCAATGGTTAAGGACATTTTGACCTCACAGAACTCAAGAATTCATATGCTTATTGTTAGGGGCGGCTGTGGCTCAGAGGTATGCCGGGTCGTTCACCAATCGGAAGGTCGGCGGTTCAATCCCTGGCTCCTCCTGTCCGCTTGTCAAAGTGTCCTTGTGCAAGACATTTAGCCCCAAATTGCTCCCGAAGGCTGTGCCATCAGTGTATGAATGTATGTGTGAATGGGTGAATGGGTGATTGCTGACATGTAGTGTAAAGCGTTTTATAAAATCAAGTCCATTTCTGACAGTTTCACACAAATGTCTAATAGGAGGAAATGATGACATTTCGGACAGACATGGATGTAAATTGCAGCTCGGTTGGTGGTGGCATACAACTTGCTTGTATTTTGTGAATTTGGAAGCTTGAACATGAAAGTTACCACTTTCTATTTTCTGGTGTTGCCCTTTGTGTTGTGTTGAATTCCCGATATGCTCACTGTAAATTAATTTATACTCTATTGTCCTTTGATGACCTTTCGCTGCTGCAACAGCCGGTGTCCCAAATTACAGTCTGATTAATCTAATGTAGACTCCTCCGTGTAACATTTGTGAAACTTTGTGACCTTTTGAACAGCGCTTGCTTTTCAAACTGTAAGAGTGCCTCCCCAGGGGGGAGAGGGAGAGTCAACAGTTGCAGCAGCTGTGGCTGTGGAGGATATGAATTTACTTATAAACCTTGAAACTTATTCACTTTGTGATTGCTGCAGATTGCATCAAATTTCATACTCCCTCTCTGAGCCATAACTCAGTCATATCTGAACACACTGATAAGATACGCATATTTCCAGATTCAGGGGGACTTATCCTTCCAGAGGATATCATTACCTCCGGAGCCCATCGTGAATAAGCGTCCATATATCCGATCAGAAATCACAGTAATCCAGTGATAGTTGTCTGTACATCCGTGGGTACACTGCAAACAGGAGCTGCTAATAAATCATTCAGCATACATTTAATGGAGACAATTTGACAAAATGTAAAGTAATAAAGGCAAAACGAAATGGGACTCATGTTGTAGCCAACACCTAACTAACACTGAATCCAGGGCAACATTATACTTCCTGTTTACATCCCCAGAATTACAGGAACTGAGGCTTTACTTTGCAGGATTACATTTTTTTTAACAGTTGTGTTATTAAGTAAAGGCAATAACACTAAATTACTGCAAATAACTGTCATTAATCTGACATTTAATACTCTCAATTTCCTGTAAATTTAATCTCAACTTCATGTGAATAGTTGTGGCAGTGAACTTTGTTGTTTAATAAAGTTGTGTCTGATAGAATACTTCACTGTCTGACCTCCAGGTGGTGGCCTGACCTTCAGGCGTGGTGTGTTCAGAAGCGTCGGCCGGCCGGAGACCATGATATCGGTGTGTTACGGCCGCAGCGAGGCGTTGGTGTTCTCCGGTGCTGCCACCGGAGACGTTTACATCTGGAAGGAAGCGCTGCTGCTGAAAACAATCAAAGCCCACGATGGACCGGTGTTCGCCATGTTCTCCCTCGACAAGGTGAGGAGGACAGGTGTGTGTGTGTGTGTGTGTGTGTGAGAGAGAGAGAGAGAGAGAGAGAGAGAGAGAGAGAGAGAGAGAGAGAGAGATGCTTGTACATAATCTGCTTTATGAAAGTTAAGCGACTCTTCAGGTCGGGTCGGAAACATCTTTTACATTGACGTTGATGTTGAGATGCACCTCTTGGCTCCAAACTTGTACCCCTTCTGCTCAAAATCACAACTCAGAACAATCAAATCAAAGTAAACATACTGCTGTAATTTTAAAAAGAGCTCCTTATGACTTCAAATCTTTTAGTTTTAAGTTCTTCATGTGGTTACGATGCCAACAGGAACTGCTGGGTTCAAGGTTCTTTATTTGTCTTTTATCATTTCCAGCAGAGGAGTCATTAGCAATGAAAATCTTTGGTCTCAGGTTCCTTCAACAATGCTCATAAAATATCTATATATAAAAAGGGAAATCACTCAAGTAAAAGTAAAAACAAAATGATAATCTAAGGCATAAAATGGTGCAGTTAAAATGTATGGCTTCAGTATAAACATAAGTAAATTTAAAATAGTAATATAAATTTGTAACTTTGTAATTTTGCTGAACACAGTATTTCAGATGGGAAAACTGAATTTAAACTGGATGTTGTATCTATATGCATGATGAGAAGTAATATATGTAAAAAGAATGTAGTATGTAATAATG